>KK112887.1:384697-400389 GCA_000611955.2 Stegodyphus mimosarum
ACTTATTGCGGCGCGTGGTGGCCACACAAAATACTGATTCTGATCTCTTGTTCTTGTTTGTTTGCTTTGAACATTTAATCATTTATTTGTACCACTACCACTCAACTGTGTATTAAATTGCATTCAATTATGACGATTCCTTCTTGGTGTTGCAATTTTCACAAACGTGAGTGTATTTAAGACTAAAAAAAAACGGTTATTTTAACCTCCTTTGGTATTTTATGAATTGTTTAAGGCGTAGTGATAACGCGCTGTTGTTCTAGTAGGGTCTGCTGGACTTTAGATTTCAGAATGAAATTCTTTTAAACTATTCCCTTAAAAAGTCCTTCCGAAAGGCATCTCTCCTTTTAGCCAAGTAGCTCTCGCGAGCTTTGGCATAGCGAGTAAACCAGTTTGAAGTATTTCTGCTTACAATAAACTTCTAAGGCATTTCTCATAAGGTGTTTCGAGTCCCGGCGAGAGCATTACTCATTTCTTCGATTTCCTTGGCTCAAAATAAATTAATATGTCTCTACAGAGGTGCCCGAATGAAAAAAAAAGTGGTGGATGATGATTCTTCAACACCAGGATTTGGCAATTGGGTCCACTAATCCCCAGTCGCCCTGTAAAAGGAGCAGTATATAAGATATGTCTCCCCCCTTCTTAGCATGCCTTCGTGGTGTAGCTGTCAGCACACTTGACGCGTATTCGAGAGGTCCGTCGGTCATTTCTTATTTTTCTTCTCTACCGATTTAAAAAAAAAGGTAAAAAAAGAAAAAGAAAGAAACCTAATATCTCTACAAACTTCTAACAGATCAAATATTCAATTATTTTTTCAAATTGCTCTGTGCTCTCAGTTTTTACGAATTGTGTTTTTTTTTTTTTTTGAAAATAAAAAAAAGTCTGTGTATTTTTACATAATTAATGCAAAGAAACAATCTCTAAAAGGTTTTGTCAAACTTTCTTTCAGCTTTGAGTCCGACTTTAAATATAAACCCACAGTTGGTTTAGTTTTAAAAGTTTTCTAAATCTATTGTGAAAAGTAAGAGATATTGCAGATTTTTATGCTAAAGAAATAAAGCATTATTTAGTATCTTATGACAGGTTACTGATTAAAACACATATCATGCAATTACATTTTGAAATATTTCAGGAATAAATAGATAAACCACATCCAATGGAGTAAATGAAGGAGAAAAACCTGGCTATTAAGTAATTTCCTGTACCATTCATCTTACAGTAATGAGAAATCCTTCTGTTAATTAGCTTCAACGGTTCCGCTTCGATGGCCAACGAAAACAACACGCTACGAGGAAGAGTGGCTTTTCGACTCGCCGGAAGTAGATTCTCCCAAAGCCCATCCATATTTACCCAAGTTTCCTGGAAAAATCTTCGATCTGAATTTGGTCTTAGAAATTTATCACTCCTATTTCATTTAAATATATTATATAAGGAAGTCCAAAAAGGTGCACAACATCTGTCATGCTTGGTTAATACATACCTATTTCCTACTAAAAGCACTTTTCTCCGCTTGGCCAACACCTTCTGACATGTTTATTTTCATTGCTTTAACCGTTTGCTTTGATTAACAACCGAAGAATAGCGGTTATGCTTCCAGGACTTATTGTTATAACGTAAAATAGGTAATAAAAACACAAAAAAAATATATCCTTAACAGAAGTGGATATTAACATGAAAGTGTTCAGATGGCAGGAACTCAAACGGAAATTTTGCTCAAAACCTCTTTTAAATTGTTCTAGATATGGTAGCTTGTTTTATAGGGTAGAGGGAAATATAATACCCCAAAATAAAAAAGGTCGTTTAATTTTGCACCTTGAAGTTTGGTAAGAGAAAGTTTCTTGGGTTTGAAAAAGAACGACACGTGGGGTTTTGTGACAGAGCATTGTTGGAAAGGAGACGGATAAGGATGTGTTTTTAGGCAACTGCGCGGTTAGAAAAATATTTGTATACCCTTTAGGCGGAAACTTTATAGGATAAATATGCAAACTATTCAAAAGGTGAGCGACTGTTTTTTTCTCAAAGAATTCAGAAAGCTAAAACTTATATCCTATACCTTACTTGGACACATTTTTAGTCCTTTTCTCTGATTAGTTAACTGATACATCAACTATTGTTCACTTTCCATGCAATATTTACACTTATATCAATGAAAACTGATGAACATTACCAGAATGCAATTTAAAAAAAATATTTTCTGCTTTGTAATAAATGATGGAAAGTATATATTTTTGTATAAATTTCATTTTTTTTAAATTTTTATTTTACTACATTTATTTAAAATCTAAAAATATTTGCATTTAATTTCTTAATTAAATGGAATAATTAGTCCAAAGGGGCAATTTGCCCAGAACGAGTATTAATTTCGTTTTGGAATTTTGCGTTGATTCACTAAAAGCGTAGCTTCACTTTTCAAATTGTTGCCACCAAATATTATTGCCTTGTATTATATTTCAAGAAATTAAATAATGAAGAATCGGCATAAATGTAAGTATGTTCCTCGCATTATGATAAAACAACGGTACGTAGAGCCATCCAATTTTGAATACTGAACGTTTCCACCCGAATATGAGCATTTGGAAGCCCAAATTTGAAATTTGAAATTTGTTTTATTATGGATTTCGTATTTTGTGAAACTTTAACGAATTTTCGATTAACAAACTCAAGGCTTTCAAAGCGAGCAACGACAACGTTTGTACAGAAAAAAAAACATTTTTATCTCCAGCGCGTGAGACTGTGCATCGAAAATTCTGAAGACATGCTCATTTTAAAATTATTTTGTGATATTTCTCTTGAACTGAATTTTATGGTTTAAGTGCGAAGAATGTAAAATTTCATAAATAAAGGTAACACACAAAGTGTTAAAAAAACGCCCCTTTGGACGCAATTTAAAATCTGAAACCTTTCAGATTTGTATTTATTATTATTTTAATTTTATATTACAGGCAATAAAAATTTTGCACTCTTATAAAAAATTAAAAATATTTTTCGGTTATCTTTTAAATGCGAACTGAAATTTCATTGAAAATATGCTAGTTTTTATACTTTAATATTCTAAAAAGTATCTGTTACTATCCCAAAGGGGCTATTCTCCGAGAAGGGCTATTAATTTTGTTTTAGCATTTCGCCTCGTCTACTATGAAACGGCGTTTCACTTTTCAAATTGTCGCCAAATATTAGAGAGCTGCATTATATTTAAAGACATTAAATAATGAAGCATCCTCATGAATGTATGTATGTTTTCTCGCACTGTTAAAAAACAACGGTACCTAGAGACATCCAATTTTGAATAACGTAGTCCTCCAGTCAAATATGGGAATCTGGAATCCCAAATTTAGAATTCTGAATTTGTTTTATTACCTGTTTCACATTCTGTAAAACTTTAACGAATTTGTGATTAACAAACGCAAAGATTTCAAAGCGAGCAATGGCAATGGCATTTCACTGTACGAAAAAAAAATTTTTATCTCCAGCGAGCGAAACTGTGGATCGAAAATTCTAAAGATATGCTCTTTTTAAATATTTTGTGATATTGCATAATATAAAATCTGAAACCTTTCAGGTTTTCATTTATAAATATATAAAAGAACGTTTTTTATGCAATATAGAATTCTCATCTTTCCTGGCTTGTTTGCTTAATGTAGATTACACAGTCGAGATATTCCATGCTTTAATTTTCGCTGCATATAATCTAAATATGGAAGTCAGAATTCAAGTTTTAAAAACTATAAGTGGTTTCTAAATTTAAATGCCTTACACTACACGTTTGTAACCATGATAATATATTTTTTCCATATAGAATAAAATGTATTAGAGTATTCGGATTAAAGTGCATCCAGTTTCAGTTTAGACTAGATAACTTAAATTATATACTCTGTCTCGATGTGAGTAATCATACACTATCTTTAACTTTTAATTTAACTAATTATCATACACTACCTTTCATACACTTTTAACTAATTCATCATACACTATCTTTAACTTTTATTTAACTGGAACAAATCACCTTTCATTAAAATTTTTTTGTGATATTCTAATTTAAAGAACAGAGTTTATTTTTTTATTCCAATGAAATTTTTTATCATGAGTTGTAGCTTTTATGAACATCTTTTTAATTTTCTTTGGGTTTGCACTTTTAAAATTTTCTCGATTTGGAGCCAAAAAAATCTGAATTCTTTAAATGACAGAAACTCTTCATACAGTGTATAAGAAATAATGTATTACTTCCTTTAAGCAACAGAATTTGCTACAGTGATTCAAAATGAAACTTATAGTTTATGATTCTCAGAGTTTCAGTAGAATGTTACTAGTAACTGTTGAAAATCTTTTATTCGATATTTTAGTAGCCTCATGCTCTCTGACATAGATATAGTAATAATAATAAACCGCGCACAGTGCCATAAAGCTTGATTCTAGCCAGAAAATAGGCAACAGCCATGAGAATGGCACAATAGCACAATGGCAATTACCGTTATTTTTTTATTCCGAAAGCACACTTTTGTTTCAAATCTGAGCATCAATGACATCATAAACGTTTTTTTCCTTTAATGCCAGTTGTGTTACATAGTTAAAATTAACGAAAAACAGAAAATTTATTCAGTCCCTAACCATTGTAGAGTCATTAGGTTATTTCGAAGCAGGAGAGATAAAAAATGAGCAATGCCCTTGCCCGGAACCACGGACCCCTCGAATAGTCGACGAGCGTTCTGACCACTACACCACGAAGGCATAACGAGAAGGCGGGAGAAATACCTTATATACTCCCCCTTTTAAAGGGCGACTGGGGATTAAGGGACCCAGTCGCCAAATGCTGGTAGTGAAGAATCATCATTCACCAACTTTTCAGCTCAGACCAGTGTAGGGACTGTAGCCGCTGTAGGGACATTAGGTATTTTTTGAGAGCAAGAGACGTGAAAAATGAGCAGTGCCCTCGCCTGGACTCGAACCACGGACCTCTCGAATACGCGCCGAGCGTGCTGAGGACTACACCAGGAAAGCATGCCAAGAAGGCGGGAGAAATATCTTGCAACATAAGAGTCGCATATTATTCCATATAACACATGTATGTTAAAACGTAAAATAATTTCAAGCAAAATTCTAGCATTAAAAAAAGTTTAGATAATTACGATACTTTTATCGGCATTTTCTGATTATTCTCACCGCCCCTCAAAAAATTTCCTGCTCATTAGCGACTTTACGAATTGGAGAGAAAAGTTTGTTTGGCTAACTTTTTCTCTTCTAAGTCTTATTCTGTTGTATGTGTTGTTGTTGTCTTATCCATATTACATGGAACAATGGTTGAATGCTTCAAAGAGAGATTGGACTTCTATTTTCCACCTCAGTTTTGAGGAAAAGCACCCCGAGGGGGCCCCAGGGGTTTCCTCCCTCTCCTCTTCCACTAAACCACACGAGAGGGTTTTCGGGTTGCCGCGTATTTTGAGTGCCTCCCATGCCGCAGGGACACCATACATTTACAAATATCCATGTCTTCTCCGGGATTCGAACCCTGGTCCTTCGGTACCGCAGTAGGCTCCCCTAAACGCTATATTGTCTGGGCAACTATTCTGTTTATAAACAATAATAATACCAAAAACGTATAAGAAGTTTTATGGAAAAAACGTGAAACTCTGTATGTTCCATATTTTTAGTTTTACAGCCGCCAGATAGGGTCTAATTAAAGCTCGCAAATCCACATGTACATGCCATAGAAATGTAATAAAACACATGTATATGTTTCGCGTGTGCAGGAGGCTGTTGTCACGTGTGCACGGTTGGCTGTTGTCGTGCTTAAACCATGGAAGTAAAAAGAAAACTGACTCTACTACTCCATGGTGTATATTCGAAAATATACCAAAAGAGCCATTCTACTAAATGTTAAAACCGGGAAATAGATAATCAGAAAGTACTTATTTAATTTCAATTAACTCATTTTGCATGCGAACATCTATTTCAAATTTTAATATGTAATTTAAGTATCCGGCATAATATTTATAACATTTAATATTTAGCTCCGTGAAAAGATGTAAAATGTAATTAAAATTTACTATAAATTTTCGAACCGTCGCTAACGAAATCCTTTCTTATAATAACTTCTTATGGAAAGTTAATCAATTTCTTTTAAAAATGGTAGGAAACTGTTAGCAAGTCAAGACACAACATGGAAGCTTTTCAAATTTTAAAATAAAACCGAGTTTCATTATTTCATGTGCAGTAATTCAAAGCAATGATTGTTAAATGCGATATAAATTGCAGATTAAAAACACATCAAAGCATTTCTTGCCACTCTCGTGGCTGATGCCACAAAATGTTTTTGGAATCAAAAATATATACTTGGAGAGATTACTGTACTTCATCTATTGGTATTACTTATCTATGCTCTCTGCCCGATTGTTAAAATAATGAAACGAACCAAAAAAAACTTCTGCGTGAATCTCGTATTTTTTTATTAACTTCAAATATGTAGGGTCATTAGGATATTTTGAAGCAGGAGACAAGAAAAATGTGCAATGCCCTCACTGGCACTCGAACTCCTTAACAGCCCCGCGTGTAGTACCGCTACACCACAAAGGCATGCAGAAAGGAGGGAGAAAATACTTCGTAAACATTTTTGGAAAGTCGCACGTGAAGTCGTAAGAAATTATCCTAAAAAAATAAAAAAAAATTCCTTTGAATATTTAATTGAATATTCATTGATTTCATATGTAGATATTTAAAATGAAAAAACCATTTTTTTTATATTAGAAGTGAATAAACCTCGAGCGCAAGATTGGCGCATTTTATCCATAACTCTATACATGTGTCATGTTAATGGCAACATTAACTGTACGTATAATAATTTATTACTTACTTAGATTGTTTATCACTGAAAATCTTTGTTTAATTTAAAATTTAATATTTTTACTTTGTTTTCTGAGGTTTTCAAATAGTACAAACAATTAGTACATTCTGTACTCACGCGCCTGTTCTTGAGAGTGCACTTTTCATTTAATTTCTTAATATTTTCATCCATATAGTAATCGAAATTTCATTTTAGATTACGAATACAATTTAGTTGAAACTTTTTTCGTTACTTTTTAACTTTTACCTTTTTACCTTAAAGATTTTTCATTTTTCTCTTTCATTTTTTAAATTCAGTTTGAGCTATTAGGTTTATGTGGATAAATGATAATATTTTCGATATACTTTTACTTTTGTAAACACTTCAAAGTGAGGAGAATGTTTGAACAGCACCGAGTTAATTGGTGATTTCTCTCTCGTTTATCAGGCACTGTTTGGTTTCAACCATACTCATTAGCTATACGCTACGCAAAAAAAAAAGGGGGGAGAGGACAGTTCTATAGCTCCTGTTCCACTGGGCTGATTGATGAAATTCAACTTGGGTTTTTCATGTCCTAGAAAGTTCGACTTAGGATATATATTAGATTTGTACATAGCATTGTTCTAACATAGGTAGTTTGACACAAAATCGGACTTTTTCTGAAATAGCATGTCAATTGTTTTCTATATTTCGATTCTACGACTCAAATTATTCCAAAGTGGCAAGTTTCGTAAAAATCGCAAAAGTATGTTTCAAAAACTTAGCTCTCAAATTTTAGCTCCTCCATGTTAATTGAATTTAGTATATATTTTCTAATATCACCTTTTTTTGTTAAAATAATTGAGTCTTCTTTTCATATTTCGAAATTGAGGTTCATTCCAAATACAATTTTATTATGATTTATTTTTAAATTTGTATTTTTAAATAATTTTTATGAATTTTCGAAATAAATTTTGTATTATAATCTATAAAATGTTTACCATTATCTTAAAGTAAATGTATTTCTAAGCATACCTGCAAAAAAATAGGGTTTTTATTCAAGATTTCCTAAGATATACGTAAATTTATATATTCGCCCGTTTTGAAATTTGGCATATTTGTTGACAGCGATAATAGCATCACATCTGGTTTAGGCACTTTGTTAAAAAATTATTTGAAAGTAGGAACGATATGGCTTTTGGAAAAAGGGAATGGAAAATAGGTTTCCATATATTAAAGAAGTTCGCCAAGCGAAATTATTTTCGGCGCAAACTGAAAAAATGCACCAAGATAAATTTTTGAATTTCCCCGTAACTTTCTCACGAAATTTTACAAAATTTAATATTTAAGCATAATTTTAGTCATAGAATCGAAATAGGGAAAAAAATTGGCATGTCATTTCACAAAAAGTCTGAATTTTATGACAAAACATATATTGTGTTATTTTAGAGCAATGCTATATATAAATCTAATATATATCTCAAGTCGCGCTTTCGGGACATGAGAAATGCAATTTAAATTTCGCCAATCGGCTCAGTAAAACGGGAGATATAGAAATCCTTTTTTTTTTCGCAGCGTAAAGCACTTTGTTAAAATTACTTTAAAGAACCTTTATTTCCGCTCGTGCATACAGAACTGCCTCTTTTTTGTTGTGCATGGTTTACATTGCATTTTCCTAAAATCCAATTTTTTAGAACCCAGTTGTTTTCGACGTTCTTCCAAAACTAGTTTTTAAGGATATTCAGTTGTTTTTTCCTAACACTTTTCTTGAATAATTTTGACTGTGTGAGTATAGCTATCTAACCATTTTTGGATTACTAAAAAGTTGCAAGTTAAAATCTATCATTAGGGATAATTTCTCTTTCTACCAGCAAGTCATTTCATAAGATTCAATCTCTGCTTTTCCTCTTCCTTTCAATTTCCTGTCAGTAAATTAATGATATTTAACCAAATGATTATCGATTTTAATAGAAATAAAAAACCACATAATTGGATTTCATCAGCTTGTTCTCATATAGAGATTAGTTGCAACAAAAACAGTATATTTTCTTCCAATATGAACAAATCAATGGATACATAAATTTTTGTTTTAATTAACTGTTTAAAAAGAAATTTTCAATTTTTGTTCTAAAATGAGACAAATATTTCATTAATTGAGGTAAAATAACACGCTGAACAATTATTAATTTAGAAGTCGAATAACAAAAGTCAGGATCATATTTGCAAATTTTCTCAGAACTAGTTTCGATGGTTTGACCGAAACTGCCTCAGCTGCCAAAGTGTAAATGAACCAGATAAGATATAGTGATAAGATAAGATAAGAATGGGTGGAGAGGAATTAAGCTACTGGCGCCATCTATTGATGAAATAAGAAAATTAAAACATGATTTCCATAAAGGCTGAAGGTAAAGATAGATTATAATTAGGGTCGTTAACTAGAACAGAAGGATTTTTTTAATGTGAGATTCTTCTAGAAAATCTAATTCACCAATGGAAGATGTGTTTTGAATAATTTTGGCTGCAGAAAAATTGAAAGTGTGATTTTTGAACCAACAAAGGACTATCTGTTTTCTTTTTCCTAATATATGTCTCATGTTTCTTAACATGAAATTTTAAGGCTCTCTTAGTTTGGCCAATGTAAATTAAACCACACTGGCAAGGAATCCTGTAAATACCCCAGGAATTCATATCCGGAATGGAGTCCTTAAGTATGGATTTCGGAATTTTATTGATAGGAGAATAAACGACTTTAAAGTTAAATTTCTGTAAAATACGTCCAATGACAACAGAATTCTTATAATCCCCTAAGACAAAAGAGTGCCTTTTAGTGTGTTGAGATAAGAGTTTTTTAACTGCTTGGTAAATAACGTTAGCCCCTGCCAATAGCTACTCCTTTTAAATAATTTAGTTCTTGATCAAGAGCCAATTTAGAGGAACAAACTTGAAGTGCACGGTAAACAAAGGAATGAAATGAATGTAAATTTTATTTAGTCGGATGACATAATTTGTAGTGTGGTGGAAGGCAAACCGATGGAGGTTTACGGTAAACCGTAGTACTGAAATTGGATGTGTTACCTGTGACCAAGATGTCGAGGAACGAAAGAGAATTGCATGTCTCAAGATCAAAAGTGAACTGAAAAGTAGAATCAATGGAATTCATTATTGAAAGAACTTTGTTTAAATCATCTTTATTACCGTCAAACAGGGTAAAGGTATCGTCTTGGTAGCGGAAACATACCGAGAATATTAAAGTTTCAAATAATTTTGATTCATAATAATGCATCTAGATATCAACCATCTTACATTGTTATCGTTATAATATGAAATGATACTATAATTATAACATCTAAATGTTTCTCGAAGAAATATTACATAATTATAACAACTAAATTTTTTTAACAGTTATATCTGTTAATTCAAAGAACAACCTTGTTATTCAAAATTTAAAAAATCGGCAAAAAGCAAAACGCACTAATTAAATACATTGCAATTATGTTCTATAGTCTTAGTTTAATATCTCTAAAATATATTTAAAATAATCTAAAATTTCAGTTTTAATGAATTATTTAGGAGAAATATATTATTCATAAGGTAAAGAAATTGTATTTTTAAAACAATTCTGGAAAGTTTTCAAGTAATTCTTTCATCTGAATTTGAATATCTCCATTATTTTTTATCAATTTTAAATAATCTCTTACTTGATAAAATTTATTTTCAGGTCTTTTAATTATGCACAAAATTTCATAGTTTTCAAAGAAATTCTAGAGTTTATTTCTCAATATTCATTAAAAACAGGGATATAAGCTCCTCATTTTTCTGAAACAAACTCAAAAATTTAGTTTCATAGACGAAGATGCTTCTCTTACACTCTTAATTAACTGAATTCATTTTTAGAAATATATCCTTAAATTACCACTATTATTTTGGCTTAAAATAAATTTTCGTGCATTAGAAATGGTAGCTGGAAATTTACTTGTCTTTCCAGGATATGATTAATCTCACTTCTGAGAAATCCTTAAATCAAGACATCACATACGTCTGAAGATTTTTTGTTCTTTTCTGTGCAGTACGGCATCAGTGAAGGAGATAAAGATAAATTCCTTCACACATAACTCAAAATTGACAGTATAAAATGGCCTACAAAGGAAAAGCTTTAACTTTCTTAACCGCACTGACTCTAAAATATGAAAATTAGCTTTCTTGTGGTTATGTAAGTAGTTTAAGCATGAAGTTTCTTGACCTCTTTTTGTTTTACTAGATTTCATCCTACTTTATTTGACGCATATTTGGTTATGGTTTTATGATGCTTTGTGAAGGAATAGTAATTTTTCTCAACGGCACTCTGAAAGAACTCTTATCGATTATTATTTGTCTTATTTTTTACCGAGTTTGATCTAAATATAGCAGTGTTATAAATAAAAATTTTCTGTAAAACTGTAAAAATTTTCTTTCCAGCCTCATATCAACAGCTACCCCATATTCAAACTCTGGAACTAACTGAAGTCCACCTGATGATTTTAATGTATCAAGAAGGTACTAGATCTCCGTTTTCCTTTGTATGTACATCAGTAGTAATGCCGCATTACAGTACAATACATATGTATGCTTAAGTACTGTACAATGCCCTTTCCCAACTGTATCAGTAAAACTGGCTCGCTATAGACGCTGCATTCTGATTGCTAATAATGTCACAGATTCGCTAAATATTTGTCGCCTTGAGAGGAAATCTGTTAACAAAAGTTAGCAGATAGACCAAACACCAAGAATACGAATTTAATTCCACAGTAAAGCTTAATTGTATCTGTGTCTTTTCTTTCACTATTTTTGGTCTATTCCCTTTGGTAAACTTCAAAAAACAATCTGAATAATGAGATTTCAGTTCTACTTGAGCATCGATTTTATGAATGATTCTAATACCCACTGCATTCTTTTCTTCCAGATATACTAGCTGAGCTGATACTTATATGTTTGGGTATCAGGAATAAAAGATGAATTATGGAGAATCAAATAGTCGTATATTCAATTCGAAAAGCATAAACATTAGTAATTTCGAATGTGATGCGATTTTCACAAGAATGCACAATACAGATGAGAGAAGGCTAAGGCGCCATTATTTTAAGAAAGTAGCTAGTATTAAGAGATATATCAAATAACACTGTAAGATACTTTCGCTGTTGTGGCGCAGGACATAATTAGGTAATTTATACAATTATTACATAATTTCATATACTCAAAACACTTTACAGCAAAAACTACAACTTACAATAGTACACTTACAATGATAACACTTTACAAACTTTACAGAATTTTATAAAAGCACATTACAGGTCATCCAATTGCAATAGTAGTGAAGAAGGTTAAACTTCAAGAAACAAATGAGTGAATATTAAATTCTGACCCTAGCCACTGTTTCTATTTAAAAAACAACTAGGTAAGGAGGCATAAGTCGGTATCGAATTTTGCAAGCTTGCTGATAATCTCGATAATGTTGTTGATCCTTGCCACCAGAGGACGTTGTTTTACCAAGCATTTGCAATAGGCTTGCGTATTGCTACTGGGGATTTTAAGGTCGTGTCCCCTGATTAATGGACAGATGATAAGGTAAAGGTCTGGAGTTACCAGTTTCTCCACAGACATAGAGATCAGCGTTGCTGAAACCGTATCTGTTAAAATACTCTAGAAAGGGACAATGTCCTGTAATAAAACATGTTACTTGTGGGGAAATAAAATTGCGTTTGTCGTCTACTTGTGTATTGTAATAATATAGGTAGCAGCCTTATTCGCAGTCAACCCACTCCATCTGCCATCTGATTTGTGCACTGCATTTCACTTGTTTATTCAAGTTGGATTTGCATAACTATTGGGGACCTGTGATGATGGTTGAGGATGGACAGAGGTACCAACATGCTGTCTGTGTGGATGGTGATGTCATATAGGTTTAGCTGAGTGATGCACTGGTAGCTATGGAAATAGCTACTACTTCTGCCTGAAACGCAGTTTTGTTATCGCTAAGTAGCTGCTTCCACTGCAGGTGTTCCACTGCAAGTTTATTCTGCATCGTGACGTTCCTTCAGGATCATCCTCAAGATGTATCCTTAAAAAATCCAATACGTGCAGTAGACTGGAACCGTTCTATTTCGAAAGATGTCATGAATTGTCAGTTTGGGCTTTCAATAGAGGGAAAATGATACAGACTGGCTGTAAAATGTCTTGTGCACTGACCAGACGTAATTTTCACTTAATGGAAAAGCAAATGTAGGTAACTGCCGCATCTGGGCGAGACAGAATTTACATACTATTGTGAAAAGCCCTTTGTATCTGCCAAAGATGTCATCATGGTTTGAATTCACTAAGCTATTCCTTACAGTTTTCTTCCAGAAAGTCCACAGCGGTACATTTCGAAATGTTTCTATCACAGTCGAGCGTTATGAAGTACTTTAAAGAGAAAGCATCATTTCCTACTTGCATGAAAGACAAATGTTCCGTAATTTAACACTCGTACACGATGAAGCTTCTCCGCAGGGTCGTCAATCGCAATGAAGAGATGATGAAATCCCTCACGATGAACAGCAATGGAGCGTGAATTGCACCAGCTGCTGGTCACATATGTTGATGACTGGATCTTCAGTGTTCGTTTTCGCATGAATCACCATCGCATGAATCATCCAAACCTTATACCTCGTAATTTTTGGTTATGGATCTACTCTAAGTGACAGGTATACAGAGGTCGGCAAGTGTTATTGGCCATACTAAAAGAAGTTATTCGTCATCATGTGAGAGAAATTACAACTGAACCTTCTTCTTCGCTGTGCCGTGACACGTCTAATGACCATTCTCATGAATGATGGTCGTCACACTGAGCATTTTTAACTCATCTGCGTTGTGAACTTTGCTGCTTCATTTTGCGAACTTCTAAGAACACTAAAGCACCAACTATCGGTGAAAAAGTTACCTATTCTGGAAATCAATCCTTCATTTAAAAAACTTGCCTTTTTGTGCATTTCTATGAAAACCACTTATCACCCATACTTACAGAAATTTTACTTTTTGCTTTTCTTTTGGAACAGCCAGTATATATACAATTTTAATTTGTATGAACATCTTGATTTATTTCTTATTTTCGGTCCTCAAACATTTTTACTATTTTCTCAAATACTTTTACTATTTGTCAATATGCAGTAACGAATGGTCTTGAAGAGTTTTTAAAATTGCTTGAAAAAAAAATTTAATGTTCATACTTCCACACTACTTCTTGTATTTTATCTATTTTTTTTTATTTTGCAGGTCCTGATTTTAGTGTTTTTAACTTACACGGTTACGACGGCTGACGAAAAATCAAAGAAAGTGAGTAAAAAACTTTAGTTTACTTTTTAAGACGTTTTATTAATTATTATTATTAATGCGCATAGTAATAATGCAATTTCTTCAATTTTTCTGCGTAATATACAATGAAATATTCAGTCGAAATTAAGAAAATTATATTTCTGGTAGGATTGTAAAGCCATGGTTTTTAGCTTGTACTCAAACTAACTTGAGAACAGGCTACAGTTCATTCAGCTTCCGTAATCGCTAACAAAGCTTGCAATAATTTTTGCTTAACCATGAAACTTGAGTTATTTAATACAGGGTGATCAGCGAATAAGCCCTGATTTCAAAATTAAATATCTGTACAACAAAGATCGATAGAATTATGCGGTAAACTGTACGTTTATTAGCAAAACTGTAAAAACGGTGTACAGAAGTTTAGAAAATTTAGTTACGAAAATCATTAATAGATGGTGCTCTGCGCTGAAACATCTTTCCCTGAAAGGAGTAAAAAATAAAAAAATATAAAAAGAGAGAAAGAGTGAAGCAGCCTTTGTAATCAAAATACATTTTTTTCAAAATGTTCACCGTTGGAAACAATGAGGTGGCGTAAACGAACAATGAAATTTGGCATCACATCTTGCAATGTCTCAACGGAAATGGAATCACATGCAACACAAATCAACGATTCAAGCTCATCTAGAGTAGCAGGATTGTTTCGATAGACAGTGTCTTTCAATGCGCCCCACAGCAAGAAGTCACAAGGACTCAGATCGGGAGAATACGGAGGCCAAGCTATTTCTGTGTCAGTAAATTGCGGAAAATCTAACACAATTACCTATTCCCAAAGTATTCATGATAAAAGCGAAAAACTTTATCTGTTCGATGAGGTCGAGCCCCATCTTGCATGAACCAGTCGATACCTGGTCGATCCTCTAATGCTAGTTGAGTGCTGACAAATTGTTCCAAAATTGTAACGTATCGTTCAGTAGTTATCGTTTCTCGTACGAAAAAGGGTCCGATAATGCCTCTGGTGGATACCGCAGCCCATGCAGTAACTTTAGGCGAATGCAGTGCTTTCTTTTCACACAAATGAGGATTTTCGGAACCTCAAAATCTTCAGCTTTGTTTATTAACGATTCCATTCAAATGAAAATGTGCCTCATCTGTGAACCAGACGCAGCTCACATCAAATCTGTCGTTGTCGATCATTGTTAGAATCTGATTCGCAAAGTCAACCCTTTGTTGCACAGCTTTCATGGGTATGGCCTGATTACTTTGGATTTTGTATGGAAACAGCCGTAGGCTATTTTTTAATACTTTTTGCATGCTCGTGTACTTCAAACCTGTCTCTGATGCAATCTTTTCCTAGGGTTTTGAACAATTCCAGAAACTTCGGCTGCATTTTCAGGAGTGATACAGTTTGCCTAGGCCCAACATTTCCTTTTCGATCATCAGCCACGCTGCCAGTCCGTTCGAATTTCGCGAACAGCATGTGAATGATTTTCGCATCGGGTCCAACTGGAAAATTGAATCTGTTTTGAAAACTACGACGTCTTGCCGTAGGACTGTGTTCTAATCGGTGAAATTCCAG
>KK112887.1:400409-416607 GCA_000611955.2 Stegodyphus mimosarum
AAAAAAACACGTTGTTCAATGGAATACATTATTTCACTTTCTACGTGAGCCTTTTTTCACTAGCCAACAGTCGTGCTGATCACTTTCGACTTCGAAGCACATTTTAAAGGCTATTGATAGGTCATTGCGATTACAGCCCCATCTGTTAACGATTTTCGTAACTAAATTCTTTAAATTTTTGTACAAAATTTTTACAGTTATCTAACAATATAAATATTAGCACTAAAGTGAAAATTTTACAAATTAGCAATATGTACTTTTGTAGTTTTGTCTTGTAACAAAAGAAAACTTTTAATGACATGCACATGTTCTAAGAGTCTTAATTCATCCAGCTTTAAATTCATCAGTTATTTTATTTCATGTTCTGTAATTTTTAGGACAAAAAGGACCGCCTACCGATCCAAGTAATTCTCAATCCAAATGCCAAGAGAAAAACATCTGAACCAGCAGGCAGCATAATCAAAAGGCAAAACAAAGCCATCGAACTCGAGATTCATTCTGGTGAAGGTGACAACGGCAAAGTTGACTTAATTATTGCTGCGACAAAAGCCGTACAAGCTACCGAAGAATCACTTGAACGATATTCTCCAACATACAACGCAGAATATGACCTTAAGAATGATGGATCTCCAAAGAATATGAAATCCAATTTCATAGCTAATAAGAATCCAGGAATATCTCGACAAGACGGAAATCCTTTTTTCTCATTGCCAAACATAGCTGATACTACTCCCTACTTTGCTACGCGAGAAATTCTCCAGCATTCTCAACCTTTGATATTAGGCCGTAGCCAGTTCTCGCCTTTGGAAAATTTTAAACATTTTGAGCAGAATCTGCAACGAGAAATACTACCACACAGTTTAGAACATGGTAGTGTATTCCGAAGCAACAATATCGATGCACCTTTTGGTGTCCTACTTCCTCAATCCTTTTTCTTAAGACAATTTACTCCTGATTTAGAACAACAGCCCAGAATTTCTAACAATCCTAATATGTTAGGCTTAGCTCAATATGCGTTAATACCACAACGCCCTCTAAATAACGAAAATATTCAAAATTTACTTCAACAGATACCTATTATTCAAACACTACCCCAAAATGGGTATCCTTTAATTAATCAGACTCCACAGAGAGATCCTATGGTAAACAGTCAACTTCGTAATTATGAAAGAACAGAACCACATCATTCGCCATATATTTCTAGCCCGCAACAAAATATAGTTAAAAATGATCGCCTTACCAGAGTTCAAGAACACAGTCCACCAACACATCAACAACTTCCTGTTCCTCATCGACCACCAGGACAGGAAATTTCAGGCAAAAATCATAACACGGTTCCAAATTTGCATAACTCTGCGTTGCCTCACAGACAGTCAGAACCTTCTCCTTTTCGTCATCTTGACCAAAATAATCTATATCAAATCCAGCCTCCATCGGCAAACATCGGAATAAGAAGCCACCTTTTGTACCACAATCCTCAATTCAACCAACAACAGCAAATAAGGAATGAGCAGCAGATTCAACAGTTGTATCCTGTTTCTCAAAATACTGTCAATCAACAACGACCGTCTAATCCTCAAGGACCTGTTGACTACCATCCTTTGCTGCGAACAAAAGTAATTTCTCAACCAGAAGGAGCCCTAAGATATGGAGACAATCAGCCACTTCTAAAGGACTTGCAGACGCAGTTGCTTCCACCTCCCAGTTTGTACCATGAACAAAGATATGCTGTTGTGCCAAATCAGCATTCCAATGTGCCTCAAAGACCTGTTTTAAATAACCAAAGTCATCAACTTTCCACTTTAGCCCAAAGGCTGAATCTAAACAATCAAGTTCATGATCGGACTAGTGTATCTCAAAGGACTGCTCTAAACAATCATATTGATCAGGCTTCGAATTTACCCCAAAGATCTAATTTAAACAACCTTCATCAACCTTCTACTATATCTCAAAGACCTAATTTAAATGCCCAATTTCATCAGTCTTCCACTTTACCGCAAAGACCTAATTTAAATACCCAATTTCATCAACCTTCTACTTTATCTCAAAGACCTAATTTAAATACCCAGATTCATCAGCCTCCTGTGTTATCCGAGAGGCCTGATTTAAACTACCAAGCACGTCCTGCCGCTGGATACGCTTCCCAGAATCTGCATAGCTTTCCTAGAGAAACAAATAGAGTATTGCAAGAAGATCCAAAACCTATATATCGTCCTCAAGCAGAATACCAGAGGTCGTCTCTCTCACAACGTCCTCAACCTTTACACAACAGTCTTTCTACAGACGTAAGGAATTATCCGTATCATCGAACTAGTCATGAACCTGCTTATGCAACACACTCACGAACTCCTTTAGAGGAAGAGGACAGCATGGATTCGAAATCGGCACAAGAACCGATGGTATCACCAAAAAGCAGACGAAAGTTTCAGCCTGCAGAATTATATGAGTCTGATGATCCCCTTGCTTACAAAAAACTGAAGAAAAGTCGTAAGCGAGGAAGCATTAAAGAGAAAACAGAAGATCTACAAAGCCATTCATCTCATCAATACATTATCAAAATCGGATGAAAATCGAACTTTACGAAATATTCATATTTATTTTTTGTTACCGAGTGCTACGGGTGGTGGATGTTTTTAATCTGTAAAGCTATTATCGTAATAATTAACACATTGAGGCAAAAATATACATTAATGTGAAAACGTTTGTAAATGTTTGTAATGTTTTGTAAATGTATAATTTTTGTTGAGGAAATGTTTTATTACAAATAGTTTACATTTAATAAGTACATAAATATAAAAATTACAAGGGAAGATTTATAAGATGCATTTAAAGATTTTTTATGGAGTTGTATTACCTCGAACCAGCTTCTTAATGCTACTGTAAGATATTTTCATTTCCAGTTAAGGCAGGCAAGTATATATAGCATGTTTTTTTCATAGAACAGAACTGAAAACCTCGCTAAAGTATATATCTAGGATATTTCGGTATATCATGCGGGAAAATATCCATTATTTAATCTCTATTTCGTTACTTCTTTATTTTTATCATTTTCAATTCGTTCAAGTTTTTAGTCCAAATGGGACTGAGCCCAGAACGGCATTTTATGCTGAATTACATTTTAAATTGATTGTATGACTTTTTAAATTGTTGCCAACAGATCTTGTCACCCTGTATTATATTTAAATACATTTTTGAAAATAAAAATAAAATCAATAAAAATTTATTGAATATAAGAAAGCAAAAAAAAAAAAAAAAAAAAAGGGGAAAACTTCGACCGAAACCAAAGCTTGATTCAATAAAAATTTTTTAAAACAAAGTTTAACTCGATATTCTGCGATTTAAAAAAGGATTTGTCAAATGACAAATATGTTTCATTGACTTTAGAAACTTCAAAAATAAAGAGCAGCAATAAATAAATAAATAAGTAAATAAATAAATCCAAAAAAGAAAAAAGGAAGAAATCCAAAACCTAAGATATTCTTGAAAAGCAAGAGTTCTTTTTATTAATTTAATAACACTAAATAATAATTCATCTGACAAATTTTATATCACATATATTTGTACACTTCCTAGTTTATGAAACTTCAGTTCTGACTCTCTTTCACTGTTCTTATAACTGTATTTAGTTTGAATAAAAAACAAATTAATTATTTAAACAAATTCATCATTATTCATAAAAATAAACTTGATCTTTATTAGCCCAAAGGGGTGTTAGTCTCAAAACGACATTTGCTTTGAATCACTTAAACGCGATGTATCCTTTTTCAAATTGTTTTCACCAAATATTATCGTCATGTATTATATTTAAAGAAACTAAATAATGAAGAATCTTCACGAATATACGTATGTTTCTCGCATTTTGAAAAAACAACGATAACTTGAACCATCAAATTTTAAATAACGTAATCCTCCAACAGAATACGGGCTCTTGGAAGCCCAAATTTGGAATATTGAATTTGCTTTTTTATATTTTTAATATTCTGTAAAACTTTAACAAATTTTTTATTAAAATACTAAACAATTTCAAAACGAGCAATGGCGAAACTGTAGGGGGGGGAATTTTTTTCTCCTGCGCACGAGGCTGTCTATGGGAAATTCTAAAGATATGCTGTTTTTAAATATTTTTACCATAACGAGACATTAACCAAAATGCTCTCGAAACGTGTATCTGTTTGTAAATGAAAAAAATCCCTTTGGGCGTATTATGCAATATTTAAATATTTCAGATTTTATTTAATATACGTAATATTTAAATAAAATTTGAAAGTTTTCAAATTTTATTTATTTTTCCTCATGAAAGTGTGATGAATGAAATTTTTGAAGGAAGACCTTCAGCTGCTTTCAGGAACTGAGAGGGCTTGATTATTATATGATCGATATTAATCCATAGGTTGAATTAATATTATCCAACGTCTAATAATTTGTTAGAGTAACATGTTTATCTTTCAGTCCTTTATTAAGATTTTTATCGAGTTTGGAAAGTATTTTAAATAAATAATTTTGAGGACAGCAAACATTACATAAATGCGATCTTTTGAATAAAAGACTAACTGGAAAAAGAAGCGAAACAGCAGGGGATCCTTTATGAATTTATTATTACTAATTATTTAAAAATTATTTACGAATTTAAATCCTAGTAGCGTCATTTTAGAGCAGAAATTTCGATACAAGATGTCGAAATACCAGGTGGCTACAGGATTGCCAAAATTTGATTGCATATCGGAAAACAATTATCTGTACCATAGTTATCTTCATTCTAATATCTTCGGAAAGGAGTCTCTTAAATTATTAGTAATTAGTAATGTTCTGTTTTTTCACTGTATATTTTAGCTTGCTTAAAACTGTTTAGTGGAATAGAAAAAGCACAAATATTTTCTTTTCTTTTTACTCCAAAGGGACTTTCTCACTGAAGAACTATTGGTTTCGATTTGCAATTTTGCGTTGAATCCCTATGAACGGCTGTATCACTTTTCAAATTGTTGCCACCAAAAGTTACCGCCATGTATTATATTTAAAGAAATTAAATAATGAAGAATGTGCATAAATGTATGTATATTTCTCCAAATGCGATAAAACAACGGTACCTAGAGCCATCCAATTTTGAATAACGTACGTTTCCACCCGAATATGCGCATCTGGAAGACCAAATTTGGAATTTGAAATTTATTTTATTATCTGTTTCATACTTTGTAAAATTTTAATGAATTTTCGAATAACAAACTCAACGATTTCAAAGCGAGCAATAGCAAAACTGTACGGGGGAAAAATACAATTTTATCTCCAGCGCACAGAACTGTGTATCGGAAATTCTAAAGATATGCTCCTTTTAAATTATTTTGCGATATTACAGTTGAACTGAATTTTATGGCTTAAGTGCGAAGAACATATTTAATAAATAAAGGTAACACACAAAATGTTAAAAAAAGCCCCTTTTGGCATAATTTAAAATCTGAAAGGTTTCAGATTTTATTTTATTTTATTATTTTTTTTTTTTTTTAGTCCAAAATGACTTTGCCGATGAAGGACTGTTGTTTGTGTTTCGCGATTTTGCGTCGGAAACATAAAAAGTCTGAATCACTTTTCAAACTGTTGCCACAAAATATTGCAGCCGTGTATTACATTTAAAGAAATTAAATAATGAAGAATCCGCATAAATGTATGTATATTTCTCCAAATGTGATAAAACAACAGTACCTAGAGCCATCCAATTTTGAATAACGTACAATTCCACCCGAATATGCGCATCTGGAAACCCGAATTTGGAATTTCTTTTATTATCTATTTCATATTTCGTAAAACCTTAACAAAAAAAAACTTTTTTATCTAAAGCGCGAGGAACTGTGTATCAGAAATTCTAAAGATATACTCATTTTAAGATTATTTTGCGATACTGCTGTTGAACTGAATTTTATGTCTTAAGTGAGAAGAACATGATATTTAATAAATAAAGATAGCAAACATAACGTTAAAAAACGCCCCTTTGGACGTAATTTAAAATCTGAAATCTTTCAGTCTTTTTTTTTTTAATTTTAAATTTTATTTTTATTTTAATTTTATTATTATTATTATTATTTATTTGTTTATTTATTTATTTTGATCGAAAAATAGATTGGAATGGCAAAACATTAATTCTTTAGTATAATATGATAGCTCAAATTTAAATCCAAGATCATTCTCGAGACGCAAGAGAAACACGCTGACATGCAAAATAAAACAGGCAAATCGACAACTTTGTATTCGGCGTTTACAAAATCTACGCCAAATACAAGATTGTCGATTTTCCTGCTTTATTTTTCAAGATAATTCTATCTTGTTAATTCTTTATAATGCTTATGACATGCTTCAAGATAGTGATCTCGAAACGGCCACCCCGCAGGCTTGATACGGCTTCCGGAGCAATTTTTATGCTATCTGCGAATACATTTTCCGTAAATTAATTAGTATTATTATGAAAAGAATTTGAAGCAAAATTTTTAAATTTTAATGTTTTGAAATCCAATTATACATTATTTCCATTGCCAAAAACGAACGTGAGTAACTCTCGGGAAAATCTAGAATTAATTAATATACACTATGACATAAATCTTATTCAAAGATTTGAATAACTAACTAGATTTGAATAATTTGATTAACTTTTATTAGTAATTTTCAAAATTCGAATACCTTAACAGTTACGAATTTGTGCATTAAAAAAATCGTTTTGTTTGGGAATACATTTGCGTGTGAACAACAGTTGAATGCTTAGAGTTCTACGAAAAGAACCAGATTGCCGATGACTATCTACAATTTGTGATGAAGGTACTTTCTAGTAACTTTCTTCCAACATTAAAAATCTTACAAAAATCGAAATGCCATGATGGCCTGTAGCTGAAAGGTGTAATAAGAAACAAAGAAGTTTATAATTATTTACATACAAATATTATTTTTTCTGTATGCGTCATAGAAAAATGTAATAAACAAAAAAGAAAAGAAGTTGTCGTTATTTATTCTGAAGTTTTGTCCCTCCTTTGAAGTTATTGTAATTTTCCTTTTAGTTTTAATAAGTTATTTAGTGGTTACTTCAGTACATTAGAATTATTTTAATAAATGTCAACCCGAAATTTTTAATATTTAGCTGTCAGTGCTTTTGAATTAATATCTGTAACCAACAGAAATTTCTCTTCCATAGCAAATTTTAGATTTCAGGCAGAAAATGAGTACTTGATTTTTTTTTTTGCTTTATTTTTTTATGTAAAGTTTTGTCAAATATGTAGTAAAAAATTATAGAATTTATTTATCAAATTTTGTTTTGTTAACAAAAAATAAAGTTCTTTTTAGCCCAAAGAGACAATTTGCTCAGAAGGGCTATTAATTTCATTTTGGCATTTTACGTTGATTCACTATAATCGGCAAATCACTTTTGGCATTGTTGCCACCAAATATTAGAGCCCTGTATTACATTTACAGAATTTAAATAATGAAGAATCTTCATGAATGTATATATGTTTCTCATAATGTGAAAGAAAAGGTACCTAGGAACATCAAATTTTTAATAACGTTGTCCTCCACTCTAATATGAGTATCTGGAAGCCCAAATTTGGAATCTGGAATTTATTTTATTATCTATTTCATATTCTGTAAAGCATTTATGAGTTTTTGATTAAGAAACTCAACTATTTGAAAGGAAGCACTGGCAACACTGTTTGCTTTTCAAATTTACCAACATTAAGCTCGTAACAAACATATTTTGTTAATTCACTTAAATTTATAATTTATATCATTAAGATAATTAAAGGTAACGAGAGAAATGGACTATTCTCATCTTCAAATCTTATGCAGGTGTCATGAAAAATTAAGTTATTGGAGCATCACATTCTTAAAATAAATTTAAAACGATTATAAATATTTATGTTATGATATTTTGTGTAAAAGCAAAATTTCAAAAATACGGTTTCTATAAAAAATAAAAAGTTAATTAACTGCATATCATAGTTTTAAATTCGAAGCAGAAATTTTAAATGTTCGAGATTTAACCGTGCATCATTTGAAATCTTAAAAAAAAAAAAAAAAAAAAAAAAAAAAAAAAAAAAAAAAAGTTTTTTTTTTTTTTTTTTTTTTTTATTTTCTTTTTGCTCTCAAAACTTTTGAACACATTTTTTTAAATAAAACAAGCGTGTTATTCAGAATAATAAATGCGAGTATTAGCTAAAATTTTATAGCTCTTCATTACAAAAATAATAAATTTTCTATGTTTAACTGTGCTTCATAAACGTTTAAAACTGAAACCGATCATCACACGCATGAATATTTAAAATTTCATAGCGGTTAAGTATTTAGCATTAAGTTGTTGAATCATCAGCTTAATTTGAAGTAGGAGACATGAAAAATGTGCCATACTCTCGCCGGGACTCGAACCTTGACCTCTCGAATACGCGCCGAGTGTGCTAACCATTCCACCACAAAGGCAGGCAGAAAGAACGGAAAAATACTTAAATACTCCTCCTTTTAAAGGGCGACTGGGGATTAGGGGACCAAATCGCCAAAAGAATCATCATCATCCACCTTTTTTTTTTAGTTCGGACGCCAATGTAGAGTCAATAGGAATTTTCGATGTCAGGAAAGTGAAAAATGTGCACTGTCCTCCCCAGGACTCGAACTTCTACCTCCCAAATAGGAGCCGAATGTGCTACCGTTACAGCACGAAAGCATGCAGAAAAGACGGAGAACATGCTTTATAAAGTCTTTGAGTGTTTTTGTAAAACCAAAGGACAAAGCTATAAAATTTAGTAAGTTACAGGTTCCTAATCATCTAGCAATTCTTAGTTGATAGTTTTGCATTCAGCTTAATCATCTACAGATATCAAAGATTTTACCTTTTGGTTATATTTTTTTTTCTTCCGAAAGAAATCAACAATAAGATCCTGAATTTATCTTCCTTAAGAGATATATAATTTTATTATACTTTCAAATATAAGGTTATTTTCAAAGTAAGATATCTACAGGTAAAATACTACTATGTTACAGAAATAAAATTGAACTGAATTCCCGAAATAATTTTTTCCTTCTTTTTTTCGGGGGGGGGATGTTTAATGTATAGTAAAAACAAGTCCTTAATATCTATCTTTTTCAACACAGTGTTACCAGTTCTTTTGTTTGTAAAACTCTTTTATTCTCACTCGTAGCATCTTTCCCGCACTTTTTCTTGAGAAAATGAAACTGCTATTATTTCTTGCGATAAAAAGTGTTTTCTGAAAGTAGGTCAAAAATAGCCCGAGAGAGAACTGAAGTTACATTTTTTATTAGAAAGAAAATAATTATTCCAACTTGTCATAATTTTAATATGCACTATAAATCAGGAAGTTTAAAGAAAATCATTATAAAAAAATTTAAGATATGAGGATACGTAAAAAATGACATAAGGGGAAAAGAAGGTTTCTTTTAGTTTTGTTTACGTTTCCGGAATACACTTTTTATTTTGACAGAAGTTCTTTTATATAGTTCTAAATATCCTTCTTCAGTAAGATTTTCTTCTCTTCACTTAACAAACTTTATAAATCTAATGCATAAATTTTCTCAGAAGTAAATTCACTTAACTAATTGATTAGTTCATTGTTGGCCTTATAATAAGACGTACAATATAAGACGTACACAGATGGAATATCCCATAAACCGTTTTTTTTTTGAGAAACTTCTTGTGATTTGCAACTAAACAGAAACAATTAGAAAACTTAAAAGGTCCTTCCGTATTGATTCGAACGTTATTTCCAACTTCTTGACTTATAACTGGACTACCTGTTTCAAAATGTACAATATTCCAATCAAATTGCCTAAAATAACACATCGGATTTCGAATTTTAGCTAACCAGTTGTAGAAGGGATTCACTTAGAACAACAACGGGACTAGACGTGGCCTAGGAGCAGTATTACTTCTTTCCAAAAAGCACTAAACTGACAGGAAATGAACAATCCCTAACAACATTCGGAGCAATCCTTAAAATTTCAAGAGTTGCAATTATCATTCGGTAGTCTTTACACATATTCTACGTCTTTCATGTTTTCATAAACTTCTAATCTGAGCGAAAATACGGGATACGAAACTAAGAAAATACAGCACAATGTTTGATTTAATTGTTAGTAAAACTTAAAATAATTGTCAGACTTATCTTTTTATAATATTCCTCTTTTTCAATCATTCACAGTTAATGTTTTTTATTATCAGCGCACAGCATATGAGTTACACTTTAGAATAGCATTATCAACGGATAACTGATTTCTTTTGCCATTAATGCACATAAGGGCCCACCAGCGGTCGCGCGGTAAAGTCGCTGAAGACTGGTAGTCCAGTCCGAGGTTCGAATCCCGCGAACGGCCTGGCTGCATGAGCGCTTTCGTGGTTTTCCCCATGTGTAACCTGTTTACGAGCCAGTCTTCCTTAGAAAGACCTCCACGAAGGCATCCCTCCTCTTAAGCAGACAGCGCTCGAGGCTTTGCCATTATCACATAAACCATTAATGTATACTTCTATATCTCCCGTTTTACTGGACCGACTGATGAAATTCAAATTGCGTTTTTCATGTCTCAAAAGATCGTCGATTGATTGTCTTTTTCATGTCATAGGATGTGTATTAGATTTATATATAGCATTGTTCTAACACACGTATTTTGACACAAAGCCGGACTTTTTCTGAAATGACATGCCAGTTTTTTTTTTTTTCCATTTTTCTATTTTACTCAAATTATGCCTGAATATTAAATTTTGTAAAATTTGATGAGAAATTTAAGAAGAAATTCAAAAATTTATCTTGGCAGATTTTTTTCAGTTTGCGCCAATTATTCACTTGGTAAACTTCTTAATTTATAGGAACCTATTTTCCTTTCCCCCCTTTTTTTTTCATTGCAGATGAGCGGAAAAAATATCATCGTTCATACTTTCAAATAATTTTAGCAAAGTGAGTAAACCACGTTTGGCGTTATTATCGCTTATAACAAATATTCCAAATTTAAAAACGGGCCAATATGCAAATTTAAGTATATCTTAGGAAATTTTGAATAAAAAACTCTAATTTTTTGCAGGTATGCTTAGAAATACATTTACTTTAAGGTGATGTTAAAAATTTTATAGGTTATAATTCAAAATATTTTTCGAAAAATGTATAAAAATTATTTAAAAATGCAAGTTTCTAAAATTAATCATAAAAGGTGACCTAATTCTATTAAGAATGAGCCTAAATTTCGAAATGTGCAAGGAAGAATCAAATTAGTTTAATAAAAAAAGAGATATGACACATGTATACCTAATTCAATTAACATTGAGGAGCTAAATTTTGAGAGCTATTTTTTTAAAAACTACCATGCGATTTTTACAAAACTTGGGAGTTTGGCATAATTTGAGTCGTAAAATAGAAATATGGAAAAAAATTGGCATGTCATTTCAGAAAAGTCTGATTTTTGTGTCAAAACACCTATGTCAGAAAACTGCTATATATAAGCCTAATTACATTTCCTAAGTCACGCTTTCGAGACATGAAAAACGCAAGTTGAATTTCGTCAATCGGGCCAGTAGAAGAAGAGATATACTGTCCTTTTTTTTTTCCCGCGGTACATATGGCAGGGGAATTTTTGTCCACCAGACAAAACGTGGGGAGAAGAGTCCATAACTGCCCCCACCTCGTAAAGTAGTTAATGAGCCTGACTGCCGTAGGGATAAGCCACAACCAACTGTATCATGGCCTTGAAGCGAAATCAGTTCCGGAAGGTCACGTGATCGAAATAGTCTATCTCTTTCTCCTCACTAAAATCACGAAGTTTGCCGAAAATAATAGTTTTCTCTAATGTAAATATAAGTAAAATTAATAAACGTGAGTAGGTTGTATGATTTACATTAAATTTTTCATAGCGCAATATTTTTACAGGCGGTAAAAATGTACATCTTCAATAATTTTTAAAACAATTATACTTTGTTTATCTAACTAAAAATATCATTGAGAATCACCACATGCAAATTTTATTTCGGTAATTTTAATAAAAATGAAATCCATTTATGTAATCTGAACCAAATTTATTCCCAAAATAATATAAAAATCCACGTAAAGGGTAAAATTCAACAGATTTATGGATGTAAATTTTATTTAGATTTTCTTAATAGTAAAATAAATATTAAGGGCAGAATATTTTGTAAAACTCCGTGTCGTTACCATCGCATCAGCTATATAAATTTTTAGAATAGAATTTTTAGATTAGAATTTCGTAGTCATCTGTCTTCACTCCATTTTTTAAAATAGGGAAATAAATTAAATATTCCTTAAATACTAGAAAATTTGAGTATAAAGATAAACTAACAAGCATGTTATGCTACAAATAAATCTTTCAAGAAAATTTCAAATAACTGAATGCTAATTACATTTGTAAAAAAGACGAAGTGGTTTCATCAAATTACATACCTATTCCACTATTAAAAATAGATTCATAAAACTTGGAGCTGAACCATATACACACATGCTACATATATTGTGCATAATCTATGCAGAAAAAACCATAAATAAAAATAAACAATTGCATCTTATTAACTGAAATTAATTGGTAATTTTTTTAATTACGTAATTTAAGAAAAATTTTTATATAACAAATTTATATTAATTTTCTAATTTTTTGATTTTGTACAATTATTTAACATTATTTTACAAGTTATCAAACAGATATTTTCTAACCGAATTTGTAATGTCATTCCACAAGTGCAAGACTTTGTTAAACTTATTTCGACCTAACTGTATGCAAGATAACTTATATAAAATATCCATTTGCTTTCCTGACATAAGAAATGTATCTTCCATGTTTTTAAATATTTCGCCAAATAACAAATGAACAACTGAAAATGTTAGTAAAACAACTTCAGATGGTAAAGTTTTAATTTTTTCCTGTCTAATTCTTTAAGAAAACCAAAAATAATCATCTGCGGTATCTACTGAATGAATACTTTGCAACCAGTCCTGGCAAATATTACATTTTAACACCCTTGATTCTTTGAAGGAAACATAACCTGAAACATAAACTAGCACTGATAAAATATCATAAGAAACATTTTCTAGGGAAAAATCATTAATTAGCAAATTTGAATACTCATCAATATTCACAAATGTAAAATAGAATTCTTATCATAATCTGATAAAAGGGACATTCATATTTGATAACGAAATTATAATATTGCTTTTAAAACGAAGTTTCTTCTCACTTTCTAATAATTGTAGGTAATTTATGTAATAATTTGAACCAGACATTTGTCGTTACATTCCAAAACATGACTCAAGAGCATCAATTTGAAATTTTCTTAACGATATGTATTCAGCTACTTTTGAAACAAATATGAAATCAACTGAATGAATGCATCTGTAGGTGTTATTAATGCCTGAAATGTTTGTGGTGATTCTCTCAGTGGGACAGATTGTCAAATATGCTATTAGAAAGAAATATTCAAAATAAAGAATTGCTAATGTACTATATCAAACAAATATTCAAAACAATTCTATACAAAATGTTGAAACTAGAGTAAATGCATTCGATGTTAAAATGAAATACTTGAATAGGCTTGAGAACAGATAAAAATTTTCCCAAATAAATCTAAAAATTAAAGAGATATAGAACGAAATACAGATAAAACTATTATTTACCTACATAAAGCTTAAGTTATCTAAAATCACTTAGAATAGCAAAATAATCCACTTACATAACACTATTAGCAAAATATGTATCCAAAAAATCTACGACCACGGGTACGAAAACAGATAGATTACCACAAAAAACACATCGACCATATGGATCACGTGACTTTTGCGCTTCAAGGCCATTATAGAGTTGGCTGTGGATAAGCCCGTGTTCGAATCTCGGAGAAAGCATGGTTGTAACTCTCCGTGCCTTCATAGGACGCAATCGTGGCCTGTCAGGTGCTTCTATAATGAAATGGCCAACACATCCGGCCCCTCTAATGGCGCAAGGCTAATGGCTATTAAGTGAAGCGCCTGGTCGTTCAAAAAAAAAAAAAAAGGTTCCCTAAGAGTTAGACATTTAAACAACTTCGTTAATTGCATTAAAAGCATTTAAATGTATGAACATTTTTCATAAAATTCATGTGGAAAAATTTTATTAACAGACATGAAAGCATCGACTGGTATTTTTTATTGAAACAGAGTGACTTTGGAATAATTTTTGTTAACTCACTTAAAACTTCCCCTATCATTGTTTCGGTTTCAAATACATAGATGTCTTGCTTATCTCAATACGAAGCTTTGAACAAAGAGCATGACAATGCACATACGTTACTTCTGATATCTCTTTTTTTAAATGTTAAATGATTTCATTCTTTTTTTTTTGGTCATTGAATGTGCATTTTCGCTTAATTAACATTTTCAGTTCATAGCGAAAAGCAATAAAAAATATAGACATAACAACTTGAAAAACGTGTGCATTTACGTAATTCATAAATTCACGTTACAGAGCAAAAACAATATCTAAGACTGAAGTTGTAATAAACAAGAAAGTTTATTTTCAGCTTTCTTGTCGACCTCAAGCACCGGCTTCCCACAACTTTTTTCACGAGAATATTTGAAAATCATGATCGATAACTGTGCAAAACATTTACAAATACCAAATAAATCGGATTTTTTTTTATTGAACTAAGAAGTACGTAACTAAAACAGCTCTGTTCCTTTTGAAATGTAACAGTATGGTCAATTTACAAATGTGTCATACAATGCATGCCACTGAAGATTTGCAGACGAAACTTTTTTCCCAGTTCTTCTTCAGAACTCATTCTGTATTTTTGTTCCAGATTCTGCTCTAATCATTTCTTCGTAAAGAACAAAATAGTTAGAGTTTATTGTTCAATAATTCAAGCAATTTAAACAAAAACTAAATATGCTTCGATATCAATGAACTGAAAAATAGCAGGTTTGAAAGTGATATGCAAATCAACCGGAAATGTTGAAGCATCTGAACTATTTAAAAACTTTATTTAAAGACTTTTATTCTTTTCAGTCAGGTTGTATTTTTAAAAGCACACCAGCCTTTCTGAATAATAAAACTTTTTTCTGTAAAACTGTGTAGACAATTTTAATTCTTTTAACATTGAGTAAATTATCATTTATGGCAATATGTTACTGGTTTCTTTGGCAAATGCTGATTGTAAAATTTAAATATGTTTTAGTACGTAATAAACAGTTACATCAAAAAGAGAGTTGAAAATGAATTATATGTCCCTTATTTACATACACAGCAATAGCCTATTATTTCTCCCATTTAAACTCAGTAACGTACTAATGGTCGCTTGGTCGGGTTAATTCTAAACACGGTTAGTACGCTGAGGCGTTACCTGTACATCCATGGTGAAGTAGCTGATGCCCCAGTCACTTCTACTAACTATCTACTTTACTTATATAATCATATATATTCATGTTCTTCCTGGAAAATGTTTAGTTTAAATCACCGAAGAGCATATTTTTACTAAAAGAAATGGATTTTACAACAAATAACTCTATTTGCAACTTTTCTATGATTATGCAATTTACTATGTTCCGTTCGTTACATTAGCTGTACTCGTACGTTTCCGGCTTTAATATTCCGTTTTGAATGTAAGCGCCTAAACCAAACTTCTGAGGGAAATCTTTTGCATATTCTGAGAAAGAGAAATGCTACTGTCGACTAATCATTTATTCAATAATTTTAAAATATACATTAAAAATAATGTGCTATTTTGCATACGCCTTCGTTTTCTTATCTCAAGATGAAAGTAAAAAAACAATATGACAAAAAAATATTTAAAGCGGCACGTCATGCGAAGAAAGTATAATGAAAGAAGCTAAAGAATAAATATATCTTCAAGGCATATAAGGAACTCAGTTAAGTTCCTAACAAGTCCTCAGTAGTCTATTGATATTACATCAATTTCCATAGCTTATATATCGACGCCATTATGCCATGGCAATGGGAATTATGATTTGGAAGAATAATTGATAGTATGCTGTGTCCATTTTTTGTAAAAAGCCCTTACCGAAACGTTCTTATCTCACAGTATACTAACCAGAAGTTATGCATCACAGCCGTCTAAGAATATACTTCCCGAACTATGAACATGCATTTCTTTGAAAACTTCATTTGGTTACTGAATGACGATTTAATGCCTGCTGTGTTCATGGCTTTGTGAAATGACCTCCTCTAAAAGCATCCTTTT
>KK112887.1:416770-485320 GCA_000611955.2 Stegodyphus mimosarum
GGGATTATCTTTCAGAGAAATCGGTAGTCGTGTTGGACGAAACCAAACAACTGTAATGCGGATATGTGACCGTTGGATGCAGGAGGATACGACGGACCGACGTGTTCGATCGCATCCATCTCAGTGCACCACTTCACTTGATAACAGGAACATTGTGCGCATGGCAGTGACGGATCGCTCAGTCACATCACGAACCATAACACAGCACATTCAGTCTATAACGCATCATCCAGTGTCTGCGCGTACCATTCGACGCCGTTTACAGCAGAGTGGTCTGAACGAAAGACGTCTATTGCTTCGTCTACCCTTGACACAGAACCACAGACGTCTCCGTCGCCAATGGTGCGATGAAAGAAGGACGTAGACGGCAGAATGGAATGAAACTGTCTTTACTGACGAGTCACGCTTGTGTCTGCAACGCCACGATGGTCGGATTCGAGTCTGGAGACACCGTGGACAGAGGATGCTGAACAGCTGCGTTATGCACCGCCACACTGGTCCTGCACCGGGTATTATGGTATGGGGCAGTATTGGATATCACTCTTGCACTCCTTCAGTACGCATTGCCAGTATTTTAAACAGCCAGCGCTACATCTCCAAGGTGTTGGAGCCAGTTGTCCTTCCTTACCTTCAGGGCTTGCCCACAGCCATATTTCAACAGGATAATGCCAGACCACACGTGGCATGCATTGTCCAAGGGTTCTTCATCAATCGCCAGGTTGAATTGCTTCCTTGGCCGGCTCTCTCTCGGGATCTTTTGCCGATAGAAAACGTGTGGTCCATTTCTGCTGAATGATTGACCCAGATTACATCCCAAGTGCCACACCAGATCAACTTTGGCAACGTGTGGAAGCTGCTTGGTCTGCTGTACCCCAAAAACGCATCCAAAGTCTCTTTCAATCAATGCCGAGGCGTGTGGCAGCGGTGATTTCCAACAATGGCGGCTACTCTGGCTACTGATTCTGGAAGGAACCACACTTCACAGAAGTCTATAAATTTAATCATTTGATCCTTGGTCAGCATGTTATCTACTAAATAAATTTTGTTGTGATATCTCTTGTCTTTCTTGATGTTGCAATTTGGGTGGCCAGCAGTGTATATAGCCCAATGCCGTAAATTATGCCCATCATTGATATACTCGCTATTTCTATCATTGATATCAACGACACACTATCTACGGATAGTGATAGTGATAATAATTGCACAACGCACATCAACTGGGATGAGTAGTGTTTTTCTTATGAATCTTCATTTTTAGCCTTTCAGTGAGAGGGAACTGTTTTTGTACATACTGGGCTTAAGATAAGTTCCCAGTTGGAAGGCAATTGAAATTAAGTCAGGTGGAGGATGAAGATATACGAATAGGAGGATAGCTGTTCAAAAAAATTATTTTACTGCAACCGTTTCGCATTCGTCGCTGATCGTTGTTTACTACGAGGCATTATTGATCGTTTTTTTAAAAAAAACACAAGAAAAACACAATTGCCGAACTTGAAATCGTCGAAAACTCCAAGCCTTAAATAGCTCTTTGAAGTGGCGCCACATGCGCGCGTGATGTGCGTCTGCGCTGAAATTCTAATCATTTGCATATCTCACCTCCGCTAATGCATGTTGTAAATTTCATGTTATTTCCATGCTTCCTTCAGGGTATTGCATTTACGGTGGCCAGCAGTGTATTTTCAATTTACATGATGACATTTTACAAACGATGAGAGTTTAGTGCAGCAAGTCAATGAATTGTACAAATAAGAATACACAAATAAACAAGCTTGATAATATAGATAGAACTTTATGTTTATTTTAAATATTACAGATTGGGGAAAACACGTTTTACTTTAGAGTAATGGACACAAGCTGTGATATTTTGAAGATCTCAGCAAAATTATCATAGGAATATTTTACCAATATTTTAGAAATCATGGATTTAGCAGCAGACTGTGACTGTTTCTTCCTCTGAATGAGCCTGGTATGTGAAAGAACGAAGAAATATGTTAAAGAGTTACAGAAAACTATAATGATATCAACAAAATTTTAAAGAGAATGCAAAGCAAAAGGGAAGAACGTCTTTTTTAGGAAATGTGCAATTTCTCTTGAAAGTTTCGTGTTTAAGACTGGTCAACGTGACGTTTAAATTCGCATTTTCAAAAGTATTGTTCCCGGTATACTTCTGCGATTTCAAGACTTTTTTTTATTCCGTAATCGCCCTAGAATAATACTTATCAATTCGAGAGAATTTTTTTACAAACAAGCTATCATTTAAATTGTATTTCACATTAAACAGTGTTGTATTAATCCATAAAAATCAATCAGGAATTAATTTTAAATAACATTTTATTAACACCTAACATTAACATACAGTAAATGGTAAACATAAAATGGAATTACATAAAATACTTTAAAGTTTTAGGGCGTGAGTTCAGATATTATAATATCTCATTTCTGAAGCTCGCCTGCGTTGAACTGAGTATTTTCTATATATCGACGGTAGAGGGCGTGCTGGCGATATTCATTCCTTACAGTTCCCTCCCGGCTACGAAGGCGTCTCTGATAGTAGCCAGAGGAAGAATGGTGTGGTTGGTTCTTTTGCGAAGCATTCTTAGAAATGTTTTTTCTTGGTCTTTCTCTTTTCTTAAGAGGATAGACTGGCTCAGTTTCATTAGAGATTTCTTTAAATGGTCGAAAGGCAGTCGTTCTGAGAACAAAAGATTTGGTCTTATCTACTTGTTTTAACACGGGTGGACAAATGAAGCTTTTTTTCAGGAATTCAAATGCAGTTTGTTCTTTCTGTACCCATTTCCAAAGCTTGTTCGTGAGATTACTCAATGGTCTTACGATCTCTGCAAAATTAGGAACGTAGCATCGATACCAGCTGCAAGTATGAAAGAAACTCTGTACTTGCTTAACATTCTTTGGTGAAAGAATTTGTTGAATGACTTTTGCACGGTCTGCTTCAATTCCAGAACTTGTGATATAATGTCCGAGATATTTCACTTTAGAACAAGCAAAATGACATTCATTTCGACTGGCATGAAATCTCAATTTTAAGAGTCTATCAAATACTAAGCACAAGTCTTCGATATGCGCCTCAAAAGAAGAGTGGATGGTGCCGTTTCAAATCCAAAGGCATCATTGTGAATCTATAGACTTCAAACTGGCCCACAAAGGCAGTTTTGGCTTTGGTAGGTACGTCTTAACTTGGTGATACCCTGATTTTAAGTCTATGGTAGACATGTATCTAGTTTGTATTATGAAGAAGTTCGTCCACACGAGGCAGAGGGTATGGATCAGACTTGGTCATAGAATTCAGTTTCCTGCAGTCAATGCATAATCGAAAATCACCATTCGGCTTGGGAACTCAAACAACGGGTGCTGCGTAAGGTGAATCTCACTCTTCGCTTATGCCTGATGCAAGAAGTGCATCAATTTTTTTCTTCAAAATCTTCTTTCTTGCTGAAGATATCCTGTAAGGGGTTGTTGCCTCTGGAGGTGAATCACCTATATCGATTCGGTGCTCGATGTAAGGAGTTGGTTCCCCCCCCCCGGAGAGAACGTAGTTTCGTACTTTTTCAATAAGCCATTCAATCAATTTCGCTGCTCTTCGGTTAGATTTTCACCTCTGTCTGGACGTAGTAGGCAAGAATTTGTTAACATGTCACAGACTCGGACTTGAACTCTTTCATCAACATTGGATAGAAAACATTTATTTGTATTGTTCTTCTACTTTTGTTCTCCATTACTTAGAACTATTCCAGCTTCCTTTAGGAAGTTTTCTCCAAGCAGTGTTCGATTACTTGTAGCATCAGAAAGAGCTATCAAAGGGAGGTCCGTCCTTCAAGGCCAAGTTTCACACAAGTTGTGTAAACATCGTTCTTTGTTTGGGTGCCATCAGCGAGAAAAACTGTGCAAGATAATTTCTCGAACTTTACCTCATCTTCTTTCAAGATTTGCTACAGGTTTTCGCCAGCGATTGAATAACTTGTTTCTCTACTTGCATAAGCTGTGACATATATTCCACTGATGGAGATGATTCATCCCTGCAATTGTCTTAGCGTTGACTAACTTTTGTATACAAATATTGTCAAAACGAGCTGATGTTGTACTCGTGGAGTGCTGATAATCTGGTCATTTTGATTTAATAAATCCAACTTTGCCACAACCATAGCATGAGAGGGTTGATTTATCTGCTACATTGGTATATGTCTTCACTGGCTTGGATTTTGGGATACCACCTTCAGAATCGGAAGTTTTCTTTGGAGTTTGTGAGATTGCAACTTTAATTTGATTATTATGTAAACAATCGTAAGTATGGAATTTTTCTGCTAATTCTGCAGATGAGCTTAAATTCGGCCAAATGTCCAAAAAGTGATCTCTTATTTCTTGAGAAACTCTCTTTTTCATCTGGTCAGCTATAATGAGCTGCTTCAAATCATCAAATTTTGTAATATTTAATTTTCTAAACCAATTTTCAAAGTAACTGGTCAGTTCAAAGTAGAAATTACACGAAATATTTTCTTCCGATGTAGAGCGAGAGTTGTCGAAATTTAACAGCGATGAGCTTCCATCTCTTTAGAAGCATTTCCTTTCATCTTTTGGTAATCTCTTGATTCCTCTTCGGGCTCACGAGCAATCAATTTTCCAGTTTCTGTTAGTAACAATCCCACAAAATACGAAACCCAAGTTTCTGGAACTTTTAAAATCTTCAGTTGTCTCTCAAAAAGATTAGGAGCAAGGCCCTGTCATTATCCTTAAGATCATATTTAGGTTAAATTCTCTCAAAATCCCAATTCGTCTCTTTAAACCCAACATCAGGACCTGCTGCAGTGGAGAGAGGTGTCTTCTGAACTTCAAGTTGAAGTTTCAAGCGTTCCAATTCATAAGCTCGTTCTTCTTCTTTTTCTTTGGCTAATTTCTCTTCCTTAGCACCTTCTTCTTGAGCAATACGTTCTAACTCAGGCTGTTTCTCTTTATCAAGACTTTCTTCTATTTCATTAGTCAATATGTTTTTCACTAATTCTTCATCAAAACTATCGGATTTTGTTATGAGTTCTTTTTAATTGTATCACTTTTAGATTGTCTGCCACGATCAACTCCAGTTCAAGGGCAAGAAGTTTTAAAACTTCTTTTCTCCCCTACCCAAAAGAGACATTTTGTCGTTTGCAAAATTTAAACACTGTCGTAAAATCTCAGTTAAAATTCACACTATAACTGTTAAAGCTTAATTATTCTAATTTTAAACTTGTTTGAATTTTAAATGTATTTAAATTCGTCCATTGATAATTTTTAAGCACTTTGGATCATACAAAAGAAATTAACTTCGTAATAATTGGAAATAAACAGTACTGGTTCACAATACTTACAATTTACACATTTGTCAAAACTTAGTATCAGTTAAAATTCTTATACTATAAATAATCAAATATTATTCAATAGTTTTAAGTCAATGTTACTTACCTTAATTATACACATCGGGATGTTAGCAATGCACCTATGGGTTAAGAAGATCCATTCTTTTCATGTAAGACAACAAAATGGCTAGCACAACATCTGTATGAAGTATGCTGAAACAAAAGTGAATTCGAAGCGTTCTGCATCTCTAAACTCCTCCCGCGAGTTGGGCGCAATTAATCCTTAAATTTCTCTATATTGTCGGTAGAGAGCATTGCTGGTGATATTCATTCGTTACAAGACGTTTCCTATTCCATAATCGTCACAGAATAATACCTATCAATTCGGGAGAATTGTTTTACAAACAATCTGTCATTTAAATTGTATTTCCCATTAAAGAGTGTTTTATACTTCTGTCAAGTCTACTCAAACAGTCTACATACACAGTAAGGAAAGAATTATTTAAATATTCTGATACCAAAAATATCACATTTAATCCTCTCGTCTTACACGATTTCTTTTAATTTTTTGTTTTAGAAATGAATTGTAATTATAAAATTCACATATTTTTCTCATAAAATCGTAAAATAAAGTTTTAAAAAAAATCTTGTAATCTGAAAATTTCAGATTAATTCTGTCATAACAGTGTACATAATTAATGCATATAGAAATAATACGAAGAAAAGACAGATCCTCCAAAATTAAGAGTTTAGATTAGGGAAAAATAATTTACTAATTGTACATGTATAAACTTCCAAATGAACCTATATATTTAACTATTTACTTGCCTAGTTAATTGAAATAATTGGCATAACATCTTATTACTATTATTACTATACTGCTATAGTAATTATTCGTTCAAAAAGAAGGCAAACAGGAGTTAAACTTTATTATATAATTAAACTCGCTGTACATTTTCATCATGACTAATATATCCGCTTACATAACTAAAACGTTTTCAGTAGAAGATTGTGTTAATACTTCAGGAGAAAACAATTTTATAAGCATAAAATATTGCATATATTACAAAAGATATTAAAGTTTAATTGAATGGATCAATGATTCCAACGTGTAGGTCTTGGGCCACAAGCGGTAACGAACAGTTTTAAAGTCCATACTGTTATGTAATAGTATTATGCATTTTTTTAATTATTATAAATAAATATTCATTCAAAGGTTCGCATTTATATTTTTAAATATTTTTGCTTCCACTCTTTCTTTTCAGAGCAATAATACACAGTTCACGCTAATTTTGAGTTGTACAGGATGTTTCTAAATGAATATCGGGGTTTTAACGCTTTGTAGTATTTATTACGTAAAACTTAAAATCATAATTAATACATGAAATGAAAGAGCAACTCTAACAGTTCTGTCTGCTGGAGCGCGTATGCGCCAGAAAGCGCCAGTAGCAAAAATGGCGACTAGTGAACTGAAAGCTTTTTGTGTTCTGCAGTTTGCAAAGATCAAATCTGTAATTACTGTGCAACGTGAGTTCCGGACTAAAATCATATGTGATCCCCTAGTGATAATAACATCCGTAGATGGTGCCCTCAGTTTCAAAATACTGTCTGCTTTTGCAAAGGGAAGAGTACGAGACGACCAAAGGTTAGTGAAGAAAATGTTGAGTGAGTCAGAGAGTCTTTCACGCGTAGTCGAAGAAATCAGTTCGGAAGAGTAGCCATCAAGTAGAAGTTCCGGTGACTACTGTTTCGAAAGTTTTACTATAACGCTTACAACTACAGCCTTATCGTTTTGAGTTAGTGCAGGCTCTAAAATCTACAGACCATGGTTTACGTGCCATCTTTGCACATGAAATGTTGCTGCACGCCGAGTTTATGGATCATGTTGTTTTCAGTGATGAATCGTCATTTCACCTTAGTGGACATGTGGACACTCATAATATGAGCATCTGGGTGATCACATGGTGTCAGATCGGGTGAGCTTCCCACGATCATCCGATCTGACGCCATGCGATTTCTACCTGTGGAGGTTCATAAAGGATCGTGTGCAACCATTACTAGCTGACCTATTCGACGTAAGAAACAGGATTGAGGCAGCTGTTGCAAATAATTACACCACAAACACTAATGAACGTTTGGGAAGAACTGGGCTATCGATTTGATGTGTGCCGTGTGACGAAAGGTGCTCACATTGAACACTTGTAGGCTTGTAGGTATAACTGTTTGAGTTGCTCTTTCATTTGCTGTATTAATTATAATGCTAAGTTTTACGTAATAAATACTACAAAGCGTTAAAACCCCGATACTCATTTAGAAATACCCTGCGTATACGTGTATATATATGTGTGTGTGTGTGTCTGTGTGTTTAAGATAAATATATGACGTAGTTACAAAACCTTTCTCTTAACAGACTGTCATATTAGATAAATGTGCACTTTAGCGTACTTCTCTCTGTGTGCTGCTTTAACGCAATTTTGCTGTTCCTTCTTCCTATTGCAACAGTATCAGAAATGTAAATTTTCTGAAAATAGGCACGATTAGAGCGCCAAAATGGCTATGGCTCTAAATGCGAACTTAAATAAAAATGGAAATTAAACCTGCCTAAAAAATTTCTTATTAATTGATGGATTGACATTCTACGCCAAACGACATTGCTACGTTTCTACGTCTCAGTGTTCTTACATCAGTACTTCTAAAAATTTAGTTTCGCTACATATATATGTATATATATATGTGTGTGATAATTCGATGAGCAAAGAAAGAAGAACCCCAATGGAATTTCGAATTCTGTCGACTTTTAATTGATGATTCGATGAGCATAGAAGGAGGAATCAGCTTTGCAGTCGTAGTCGTGACCGATAATGGATCTTTTGATGCGTAATTAACCCCAGTACTTTTAGCAGCTTTCGTCAGTCGAGTGTAAGGATGGAAGAAGATGTTGACACAATCCGAGTTCAGCTACTTACCATATTTATTTCTAAACACACTAGAAGCATTCTTCGTAAACAGTATACTCTTTGATCATAAACAATTACAATAATTTCTCATATACACAGATGAACAGAGAGACATCATTTTAGACGTGGAAGCAAAGTGAGGAAATATTAGCACGGTGGAAGCTAGCACAAGAAGGATGACGCAATTGATGTCCGCCGATAACATCGCGGACGAAAACGTCGCGGAGAAAACAACGCAAGGCGTAAACGTCGTGGTACAAAACAGCCTGGGAGAAAATAAAGCAAAGAGAAAACTTCGCAGTTCTAAAACATCGTGGTACAAAACATAGTCGTCGAAAATAAAGCGGTTCAAAAACTTCGCAGTTTAAAAAAAAAATCGAAAATAACGTGATAAAAAATAAAGTAACAAATCATCGCATGAAGATAACAACGCAGACAATGCGTTTTTCAAATATAATAACTGCAAAATTTAATGATTGTTTAATAATTGTAAAACCTTGCATAATGATTTGTAAGCGCAAGATGGAAAGAAGGATAATTTTCAATTTCATATTTTTTATTAACTAATAAATATTTGCTGAAAATGTAAAATGGAAACTTAAGCATAGAAAATTAACGCAACTTGCAGCCGTTAATTTTAAACTCATATAGTTAACTAACAAAGGTCATTAATAAATTTTTTTTATAAAGTTTTACTGGTAATTTTTCATGAAAAGTATAATCTAAAAAAGACTAGAAAAAGAAAGATAAGTAACTGCGTGAACTTATCTATAAAAAAAATTGCTAAGTTAATTCTGATATTATTTTTTTCACTTTTGTTAATCTGATACTCTTATAGTGAAAATTATTTCTTGTTTTGTTTAAATTTCCTGTTTTTTAAAAATTTATTAATTAATAAAAAATATGAAAGAAAAATTATCCTTCTTTCCACCTTGCTCTCATAAATCATTATGCGAATAAACCATTTACAGATATTAAAGCCTGAAAAACGCAAGTCTGCGATGTTATCGTCATGCGATGATTTGTAGGTACTTTATTTTTTACCGCGATATTTCCGACAACGATGTTTTTAAACTGCAAAGTTTTTGAACCGCTTTATTTTTTATGACAATATTTTGTACCACGATGTTTTAGAACTGCAATGTTTTCTCTTTGCTTTATTTTCTCCCACGGTGTTTTGTATCACGACGTTTTCGTCTTGCGTTGTTTTCTTCGTGACGTTTTCGTGCGCGATGTTTTTGCCGCAATGTTTTCGGCTGTTACCACGGAATTAGCTCGTCAGAGTATTTATATCAGAGTAGGTGCGATTCTAGAGACAAGCTATGATTAATTAGTATAAGTTTTGTTTGCACTTTTCAAGCAGCATTACGTAGCGTAAAAAAATCTCGAATTCGAGAGAACAGATGAATGTAGGGGGTGATCACCAAATTTAGAATGTTAATTTTAAGATCGCCAATTAGTTTTTAAAGCAGCTACCGTATTTTCTTACATTTTACATACATATATATATGTATTAATTTTCATGTTTATAATATTCTGAATACTCAGTCTTACTAACTAAACTACAGAAGGTACACATTTCGGCTCAGTTCATTCATCATATTCTTCAAAAAAATAATTCTTGCGAATTACATTTTATTTCAGCCTAATGACTTAAAAAGGTCTTTATTGATAATGAAACATTTAAGCTGTTTTAATGTATCAAAACTAAATCCCTTAAGAATTAATGTGCTTGCATAGTATATAATAAACTTCTGTTATCATCTTGTGCTGTAACATTTACATAATTATTTCAGCAGTGTCAAGACTATATAGAAATTTATGTGATATATTAATAATATAAAATGTAGTTTTTAGATGAATGGAATGTAGACTTTGACTCGAACCCACAGCTTCATTTCTCCGCATAGTTAGACACTAGACTTCAAATAATTGCTGCTTAAAGTAACGATTAACTATTTCGCACGCATGAATTGTACGCCTTGAGTCACAGAGCTAAGCAATTACTGCTCTTTCTATTAATTAATTACTGCTAAATATAAATCTGTAAATATATACAAATTAAGAACTTACAGAGCTTCACTGTCGAATGCCTAACTGCAAACACAAACAACATTTCCTTAACGAAATAACAAATTTCTAAATGCATCGAGTAATCTCCTCACTTCTTTCAAGTTCAGCGTTTTAATTTAATAAGCTTTTAAACCAACCGTGCATGAAAAAGTACTTTTAAACGTGTAAAACTGACTCATTAAAAAAAAGTAACGCAGACTGACATTCAAAGTGTATTTTTAAACTAATATCGCACTTAAATCCAAATAAGAATGTAATATTAGCAATCAAATTGATTCCTGCATGATATGAAATATATATTCATAATACAGCTTGTCACTTTCAAAAACGTCCAATCATAATTAAATTCTGAAATAAATGTCTAAACTATTTATTAACCTATTTCATTTTAGTAACAACCCCTGCCGTGACTTGTGCACACAACAACAAAAACAATGATCGATTGTAATTAGGTATCACTGATTCATTGGCTAAGAATGAACACGAAAGAAAAAGTTAATTCGGATATTTGCAACAAATGAGACCTTAAAAAAATACGATTCGAGCCAATTATTGTTTTTGGAAAGAAAAGCTGCTTTTGTCAATCGGACAGCATCACCAGCTATTTATTGTATCTGTTTACTGAGGTATAAGAAAAAAAAGGTGATCCATATAATTTGCTTTGCGATAATACGTCCCGATAAATGTCACTAAATGACCGCGACATCGCTGCCGATAGGGCTGACCCGAAACCACTCCACTTAGAAATGAGGGAGAGCAAAAGAAAAAATAACATTTTTACACGAATATGGAGATTTGCCGAGAGGTATATAAGAGGAGAAATTCATTTTTACCGGAAGTGTCAAAGTTTTCAGGTTTTGTGGATAATATTCTGACTAGCAGCTGGCCACGGGATATATCTTCCAGATGATGTTGAAGGTGAGGATAACAAAACATCATTTTCTGCACGGACTTAAAAATTATGTTCTGTGGATCACGACTGTGCGGACTTCTAATCAGCATATGGAATACTTGTTTAGATGTTATTCATGAAAGAAAATTTTTTAAATTATTGCGTATATAGAAAATAAGCCTTAAAATAAAATGAAGCTAATATTTTAAAACCGCAGATCTGTAAGACTCATTTTGGGAAAAAAAAAGAATTCAAAAATTGATATTGTTAGCTTATTTAAAAGTTCTTGATATTAAAGCAGACCAAACAATTTTTTAATGCGAGAATAATTTATTCGATAAGCCCTAGCAAAATTATCTAGTATTACGAATAACTATATGTTAAAAATTGTTTAAAAGAAAATCTTATCGCTCTTAGCCTTCAGTCGTGTACTAGCAGCTAAAATATATGTTGGACGCATACAGCGTACTAGTTAATAAGAAGATATAGTTCAGTTTAATCAAACTTCTCATTTGCTAAACAATGCAAGTACCATAAATCGCGTCATTTCTTATAAATTCTATGTAGGGGCGTCATATTATTAACAAGAAGATTTATTTAAGTTTACGCAGAGAAATCAAGTGTCTTGCTCGATTTAAATATATATTTTTTTAATTTCACGAGCTGAAAAATTACTCCAAATTTCATTCGTTCTATAAAAAAAAACTATTTTATAGAATAACTGCTCTTTAGACGATATTTGAATTTCCAGGTCAATATTTTTATTAAAATTTTAGCATTTTAAATACTTATATTCATCACGATGTGATTACTAACCGAATGTGATCCGTACACTGAAAATGAAGAGTTACTGATGTACTTCAATGAAAGAAAACTTCATTAAAAACATTTAAAGTATGAAATAGATTGATTATTAACGAATGTGGTGAAATATTCTGACAGCAATTAGTAGTTACTCTTAATAACATCTAAATAATTCTGATTCCCAGATATCTAATTTTGTAGTAAATACATGAAAGAACATATATAGGGTTATTTAAGTATGTGTCCATTATTTGTGTTGTAGAGAAAGAAATAAGTTTAAGAAATTTTTCAAAGAAATAGAAGTCAGTTTTCTCTAACTCAGGGCATTAAGACTAGTAATCTTATGAAGTTTCATGCTTATGTTATGACGCCACGATCCCAATTAAAAATAAAACAACTGGTAAAAAATTCATGCACTGATTTCATAAAGAGTAAAATTTAAATTTTACGTATGCTGTCGTTTGAGTTTCTTTATGGAATCTTAAAGTTTTATCTTAAAATTCAGTAGTTACGCCCTTTAAGGAAAGCTAACATAAAATCATTTAAATCAGAAGTGCAATCTCATATTCTGTAATAACATTTTCATAAAAGAATAACCTTAGCACTAAATTATAATTTATGAAATGTGCAATCCTAGCAATGGAGATTAAATTTGAGCTACTATATAAGCAGAATTTAATATTGTTAAGTAAATTGAACAAAGAAATGAAGGAAGAAAAAGCAACTGGAAATTCCTTAGTAATGCGAAAAATTAGGAATAGATGTAATTCTATCAATAAAAAAAATCAAAATAAACTTTTATTCATTTGTTTTGTTTTTTGTTTTGTAAAGAGAACGCAGATCTTTGTCAGAATAGCTTTCTTTCAATATATGTTTTTAAAAATGATTTTATATCTCTCTGTTTTAATTGAAGCTCTGCAAAAGACTGAAAATTCAGAGTTCTTATATCAATATTTCCTTTTCTTTAAAAACAGGTTTTCGTTTTTGTAGCGGTGTTAGCTGTTGTATTGGCTGATCACCATCACCACGGTTACGATCACCACGATGTAAGTATATTACTGGCATCTTTTTACCTTCATACACAAACTGTGATACTGTAACACGATAGAAACAGGATTCATACACGTATTATGACACTGCAAAGAAATCCTCAAACAATATTTTCCACATCTCTTTAGATTACATAAAAACTTATGTATCATATAATATTATACCAGGAAACCCTATTGTTTTTTTATATTAACTTAAAAGATGTATTGATGTATTGAATTGTTAAAATTTAAATAATGATTAAAATCGTAGAAGCTTCTGCTATTCTAGTATGTTAATCACTACGTTTTCTTGTGTTTCAAAGAAGAATTTTAAATATGCATACATAAGACTGCATACTATCAAGAATTGCACCCTGTAAGAAGAAGACTTCATACTATAAGAATTACAGTCGCATAATAAATAGAAATGATTTTCAGCAATATGAAATGTACTGTACTGAATGAAACTACCTCGAAGTAATTCTATCTAAGTTGCAAAAGCTTTAGGTATTTATTTCTGGAATACGTGATTATTAGATTTCTTTTGGCAAACTCTGCAGGACATTATGAAAACTTTATTTTGGTTGCGTGCCTACAACCTATTCATAATATAAAAATTAATCTCACACTGTCTTATATTCCGTAAGTAAATATTCCTTAATTAATAATTGTAATAATTTATGCATGAAGGTATCAAGACATAAGTTATAAAATTAGAAATGACGGAAACTTATGAAGAGCCATTAGAAACTGCGAATGGAAAGGAAGAAGTGAAAGAGGGATGAATATAACAATAAAAAGAAAATCTGAAAGCTTTCATGATTTTATATTACGCCCAAAGGGGCGTTTCTTAACGTTTTGTGCGTTACCTTTATTTATAAATAGCATGTCCTTCTTACTTAAACCATAAAATTTAATTCAACAGCAATATCACAAAATATTTAAAAAGAACATATCTTTAGAATTTCCGATACGCAGTTTCGCGGGCTGGAGGTAATTTTTTTTTCGTACAGTGTTGCAATTTCTCACTTTGACATCGTTGAGTTTGTTAATCAAAAATTCGTTAAAGTTTTACAAAATACGAAATAGATAATAAAGCAAATTCCAAATTTAGGCTTCCAGATGCCCATATTCGAGTGAAGGACTACGTTATTCAAAATTGGATGCCCTTAGATACAGTCGTTTTTCACACTGCGAGAAACTTACAAACTTTCATGCAGATTCTTCATTATCTAATTTCTTCAAATATAAAGCAGGGCTTTAATATTTGATAGCAACAATCTGAAAAGTGAAACGCCGCTTCATAGTGAACGACGCAAAATGCCAAAAGGAAATTAATAGCCCTTCTGGGCAAATTGTCCCTTTAAACTAACAATAATTAATTAAAATGAAGTAAAAGGTAAAGAGATAAATAAATAGTAATTAATCAGCAACTAATTAAATAAAATAACTTATAAATAGATGAGTAATAAATTTTAAAGCAAATGAAATGCGACTGTAAATGGATGATATTGAGAATCGAGGATAAAAGAAATTTAAGTATTCTTCCGGTTAGACTAATTTGCTTCTCTATTTTGGCTACTAATTCGTTTAAACCCTTTGATGGGATGGCTAGAGCCCTTATATGCTCCCCTTCCTAGTGAGATTGCATTTTGACGTGTTAAAATTTTCCCACATTATTTTTCTTTTCCAAGTTAAATGAAGCATACATTTGGTAATTTGAATCAATGACAGTTTTGCTAATTGTAATTCATCACTAGATATTTTTATACACTTTCCCTGTAAAGTATTTCGCTAAGCCTATTTATTCATTGTTGCTTTTGTTCGATAAGTAATAACTTTGAAACATACTGTTCAATTTCATCATTTTTTAGTATTTAATATCTTCATTACACTGATTTGCTTTTGATTATTTATATTCACCTTATTTGTGTATTTAACAAATGCGCAAAAAAAGAATCGTAAAATTACTTTTGTCAAATATATTTTAGTGACATAAAATTCGCATTTTTAAATGAAAATCGCGAAATTGAAAAACCAGATAAACGGCATTTAAGATAAATAATTCAACGAATAGCAGCGTAGTTTTCATTGCTTTCAGACAATAAACGATTTAGAATAAAACATAAGTTTTTCAGTTACTTCAAAAAAAAAAAAAAACATTAATAATAAAATTTTCTACAAATATTCTGATTGAATTGTGTAATAACGAATCGTAATTCATATGGAATTCCAGCAACCTTTGGCTAAAACTGCATTCTGAATGAAAAGCCTAAACGTGCTCTGAACATGTTTAAGTCATTATCCCGAAAATGACACATAAGTATATAAACTACTCTAATTCACACTAGGTGGCAGCACTGTTTAGCAGAAATGTTTTCAATTCATGGAGCAAAGGCGTAAAAAGTTATTTCAATAAAACTTCCATGCTATTTTGACTTCAGTAATTCGAAATTTTCAATAAATCGAATTGCACTTTTATTGCCAATGGGGCATATGAAATTTCTTTAATGAGACTAATTTCTGTAACAGGAATACTTGAAATATTCGAAAAGAACGTCTTCTGAAGAATGCAGAACTAATTTTCTTGGCATTTCATTCTCGACAACTAAAATTTGATATTACACTTCAACCCCGAAGGTCATGGTCTAAACCTCTTGTGCTTTCATGACTTTCAGAGTCATAAAGTTATTCAAATTTATTGAAAGTTTCTTATTTTACAAATCAGAAAATTACCTTCCCCCCCCCAAAAAAAACGCTATTATAGCGCCTAGATCTTTTAAACTAATATTTTGATTGAAAGAAGAAATACTGTAATAACGAAATCAGTCATACATCTGCAAGAAAAAATAATTTGATTGAATAAATTGAAAGGAGAAATTTTGTAACAATGAAATAAATCATACATCTGAAAAACAAATATGAATCGCATTGCATTGTTTAAATCTCTTTTCTTTCCCAGCGTTTCATGCAACTTAAATGATTACCCATTTTACAGCAAATTCAGTTTATAATATCAGTTTTACTGAGATCCTATTTTACTACAAATTCAATTTATTTAAAAAAAAAAAAAAATTCTGAAAGATCTGAAAGCTTTTAGACTTTACATTAAAAAAGGGGCGTTTTTATAACATTTTGTGAATTACCTTTACTTATTAAATATCATGTTCTTCGCACTTAAACTATAAAATTCAATTCAACAGCAATATCGCAAAATAATTTTAAAATGAATATATCTTTAGAATTTCCGATACACAGTCTCGCGCGCTGGAGATAAAAAAGTATTTTTTTTTTCGTACAGTGTTGCTATTCCTCGCTTTGAAATTGTAGAATTGGTTAATCAAAAATTCGTCTAAGTTTTACAAAATATTAAATCGAAAATACAACAAATTCCAAATTCCAAGTAAGGCTACCAGATGCCCATATTCGGTGAATAATTACGTCATTGAAAATTTGATGGCTCTAAGTACCGTTGTTTTATCACAATGCGAGAAACATACATGCATTTATGCAGATACTTCATTATTTAATTTCAGTAAATAAAATCCAGGTCTATAATATTTGGTGGCAACAGTTTGAAAAGTGAATCAACGCAGAAAGGGAATTGACTCCAAATGCCAAAACGAAATTAGTAGCCCTTCTGAGCTAAGGCCCTTTGGGCTAAAAAAATCTGAAAGCTTTCAGATTTTATTTTACGCTCAAAGGGGGCGTTTTTGTAACGTTTTCTGTGTTACCTTTATTTATTAAATATCATGTTCTTCGCACTTAAACCATAAAATTCAATGCAACAGCAATATCGTAAAATAATTTTAAAATGGGCATATCTTTAGAATTTCCGATACACAGTTTCGCGCGCTGGAGATAAATTTTTTTGTTTTGTTTTGTTTTTGTACAGTGTTGCCAATCCTCGCTTTGAAATCGCTGAGTTTGTTAATCAGAAATTCTTTAATGTCTGACAAAATATGAAACAGACAAAAGAAATTGCAAATTCCAAATAAGGACTTCCAGATGCCCATATTAGGTCGAGGATTACGTTATTTAAAATTTGAAAGCTTTAGGCACCGTTGTCTTATCACAGTGCGAGAAACATACATACAATTATGCAGATTCTTCATTATTTAATTTCTTAAAATATAATACAGGGCTGTAATATTTGGTGGCAACAGTTTGAAAAGTGAATTGACACAAAATGCCGAAACGAAATTAATACCCGTTTTGGGCTGACGCCCTTTGGGTTAAAAATGTTCTGAAAGCCTTCAGATTTTACATTGCCCCCCAAAGAGACGTTTCTGGTGTTACCTTTATTTATTAAATATCACGTTCTTCGCGCTTAAACTATAAAACTCAACTCAACAGCAGTATCACAAAATAATTTAAATAGAGCATATCTTTAGAATTTCCGATACACAGTCTCGCGCGCTGAAGTTTTTTTTTTTTTTTTTTTTTTTTATTTTTTACAGTGTTGTTATTGCTCGCTTTGAAATCGTTGAATTTGTTAATCAAAAATTCATTAAAATTTGGCAAAATATGAAACAGATAATAAAACGAATTCCAAATTTCAGATTCTAGACAGCCATAATCGAGTGGAGGACTACGTTATTCAAAATTTGATGTCTCTGGGTACCGTTGTTTTTTCAGAGCGCGAGAAAAATTCATACATTCATCCACATTCTTCATTATTTAATTTTTGTAAACATAATACAGGGGTCCAATATTTGGTGGCAACAATTTGAAAAATGAGACGCCGTTTATAGTGAACCAACACAAAATGCGAAAACGAAATTAGTAGCCCATCTGGGCAAATTGTCCCTTTGGGCTAAAAATATTAGAAAGCTAATTAATAAAAAATAGTATTTCAACAGGGGCGTAGTTAAGGTTTTCAGCGCCCAGGAACAACTAAAGGTTTTGCGCCCCTTTATGCGTTTCAAGAATGGAAAACATTTCATTCTGAAATTTGTAGCATCACTTTGGGGCCCCCTTTATGCTGGGACCGGAGACAGATGTCCCCCCTTGCTCCACCCTAGCTACGCTCCTGTATTTCGACTTCACTCAACGATAAAAAGAAAGAGCACCTATCCTCTTTGCTGATCCTAATATTTCTGTAGGCATTAAGGCATTAATTAGGACATTTTGATATTCAGCAATACCTTTCATCTAGTTTGCCTATAGGTCTGATCTTGCTGTAGCAGTTAAAACTCTAAGACTTCTAAGAAACATTTAATTAAAACTAAATATACGGGACTCGTGATTCTGACGGATTTAAGCGAATAACTTCATGAGCTTTGAATGACTTCATGAGACATGAGTTTTGAGTGACCTCATGAGCTTTGAATGACTTCATTCAAATAAATGATTTCATGAGCAAAATTGTAAAAACTATCATTTTTATAGTTTTCTAATTTATGCTGACAATTAGCGACGTAATGAGACGAATTAGAAACCCAATTTGTTTTCTCATTCAGCCTTTTAATTTCACAGTTCTGTATGATGTATACCTATGGATGCCCATCAAAATGACGGATAAGCTAGCTTTATAATTAATCGTAATAAACCACTTTTTTATATATAAAATCATTTTTCTGGTGACAAATATATGTAGTTAGATAGATCGTAGATTCTAAAGGAAATCATAATTCAATCGAAATATCTTTCGATAACTTCGAATACAATATCAAGGCACCGTGGTTCGTCAGAGCAAGGGATACTTCACGTGTGATTATCTGTTCAATCGTACGTGCCTAAAGCGGAAGCATAAAGCATTAGGCTCCGTAAGATTAAGAAACGATTTGCTTTGAGTTCTAATCGCTGTGTCCAGATGTTTTAAAAAAAGTCTCAGTTAGTGCGAGTCCAAATGTTCGAGAAGAAAATACCAGATCGTTATGATTATTAGTAATATCATTATAGAATTAGAGAAAAATACTAATTTTACTTTATTCTGACGAAATACTCTTCTTAAGTAATCATGATCGATTTGAGAAGAGATACTGAGTTGCTAGAGAGAACAGTTAGCATCATTTATCGTGCTCTGGTAAGTCTGTTAACACTAAAAATACCGTAACGTTTTCTACACCATTAAAAACAATCACAATTTTCGTCAAATTGATGTTATCGATAGTTCTAGTGTTGAAATTGTAAGTAGTTTTTAAGTTAAATTAATCGTTTTTACTTCCCTGTGCGAAGTAAAGGAAGTATTTCAATCGCGAAAAATTTCGGGTATCATATTTCAATGAAAATATCTATTTTGACCGCTCTTGAATCCATTTCAACTATGCTTTTGCTTGACATGTGTACGTACAGTCATAACAAAGGACTTCTTTCCCAAAACGAATTGTACAACGGATTCGAAAGAGTATAGTTGTAGAATTATCGACAATTTAAAAGCTGTTTAAGTGCTAGTAAGCTTAACGAAGCTGCCGTTTATTTACATTTGAAACTCTTTAGTAGAGTAATGAAATGAGTCAAATTCGACAATGAATTTGAGTCTTTTTACATTTACAGAGTGTCTTTTTACATTTACAGAGTCGAACCAATAATAAAGTTTCAGTTTTGTTCTCCGAAAAATCTCTCTTCTTGCCCTCTGGTCAAACTGTTTGTTTTTATTTTTGTTATAAATTATTACATTTTGCATGTCATTGAGAAATAAATTTTAATGCTGGAATGCATTTACTTAGGAAGTACCTAATGATATTTTTGTAGGTCGTTTTAAAAAAGAGACTTTTTTAATTTTTCTTCCTAAAACGTGATAATCATGATAATTTCGAATTGGCAAACTTTCTTCTGCTTTTCTAACAAATAAGCAACAGTAGAATAAGAACAACATTTTCCGCTGATAAAACTTAATTCATTTTCGATATCTATACATATACGAATGACTTCATGAGCTGCATGAGCTCGTATATTGGTATATATGGTATGATAACTAATACTAGTCCTGAGCGTCACTTACTTTAAATGAAACTGAATCTGAAGATTTTTATAAAAGAATCAAAATTTAACAACAAATAATACTATTATTATTAGACAGAAATGCTTATCAACATGAATTTTCAAGATTCTTATCAACATGGATAAATGCCTAATATGAATACATTAGACAATTTTCATCTCTATATTTATTCAGCTTTGCAACTATATCTTACTATATGACTGTTATAGATCTTCATACAATTTTTTCTCCTAATTTGAAGCATCACGACCATCACCATCCCAAACCATATCATTTTGGCTACGAGATCCACGATCACCACGGCAAGCAACATCGCCACGAACACAGTGATGGACATGGCCACGTAAAAGGCAGCTACGGTTACGTGGATCACCATGGCATCCACAGAGAAGTTCACTATGTGGCCGATCATCATGGCTTTAGGGCTGAAGTGAAGACGAATGAAAAGGGAACTGACAACCAGGATCCCGCTCACGTGCACGTCCATTCATCTTACCACCCTCATCACCATGATGATCATCACCACCATGATGACCACCATCACCATCATCATTAATTTACCTGAAATTCCAAAGGACAGAAAGAAACTTTCAGGTAAGATTTTCTAAAATGTTTATATTATTCATTACATAGTTGGATCTCTGATACTATCAGTGAAAATGTATCAAGTTTTTAAGAGTAGTAACTAAGAACTAGATATATTCAATAACATATCTAAGAGTTGCAAATAGACTTGAACATTAATAATCTGCAGAATACAAATTTGTGCAACTTTGATTTTGTATGAAAATGTGTATTAGCAATACTGTTTCTCCTGGAACAAATTACGAAGGCTGTTTTTCTTTTCAAACTCCGATGGACCGTAAAAAATAATAACAGCACAAAATGAACTTATTGCGAAAAGTTACATTCAAACATGGCTACTTTTCTACAAAATCGCTGTAAAGATTAGGCATTTGTCGTATATATGGACAAGTTTCTCGATCCGGTCTTCGAAGAACGTTGTCATCAGTGATGTGAGTTAGGCCTAAATGTTCGAGCAATCAAAACAATAGAACATAAATGTTGGTGTATGGAGTTGTCTTACGCCCTCAAGGTGCTATTGTAATCCAACATCGTCTAGAGTAGTTTAAACAGGACCTGTTTGATCAACCAGACTATAACCGCGACTTAATGGAGTGAAGTAGAACTTGCTAGGTTGGAGATTCTAAACCAAAGAGGAGCTTCAAAACAACGTTCAGGCCCATCTCACATCACTGGTGGGAACGTTCTCCAAAAAGAGGACCGAAAAGTTCGCCTAGCGGTATAATTAAATACCTAAATCGTCACGACGATTTTGTCGAAAAGTAAACACCTTTTTGTGCTTAACTTTTAGTAATAGTTTAATTTCGTTCTATACGCTTGTCCTTTTTTATGGTCCATCGAAGATTAGAAAAAAACTCTTAGATTAGACTAACTCAGGATATTACGTTATGAAGAAAAAAATTGCGTGTAAGCAGATAAAACGACGTTGGAATAAACAAAACTTTTACCACTGCATTTACGATTATAAATTAAAGAAAAAGTGACGAATAGTTTCTAGAGACGTAAGAACACAACTATTGAAATCTAAGTATTCCTTTTCCTTTTTTTTTTATGGAAATAAGGACAATTTTTCATACAGAGAGAACAAAAATTTCAAATTTTGAAATTATTAGCGTAACATTGTGAGAATTTATTGGCATATTTATATGCGTAGACGAAGTATAAATGGCAGAAAGACAATGCAGCCACGTGAATAACATATAAAGCATTGTGCTTATGAATAGCTAGATGGTAGCATATCGCAGTTTATGGGCCTCAAATGCATCGAATACTTAAAATATTTAATCAGTAATGACAATGCAATGCACAATCATTCCTACAAGTACATAGACTCCTACAAAAGAAGAAATCAGAAAAAAATAAGGCGGCCGTCTGAAAAAATAGACCTCAACATTGTTTAGTTCGTTCCGAGTTTGAATCCCTGTGAAACAAAAAAAGGTATGCTGAATGGGTTTTCCGTTGTTTTCAGGTGTCAGGTGTTTCGAAGTAATTAATGTTAGAAGAAGAACCCTTATATAATTCTTTATGAAGGTAACTCTCCTAAAGCAGACAGTCCTGTAATGGTTTTCCAAACCAGTTTAACTAATTAACCAACAAAAGAAAGATAAGAAAGTCAGAATGCAGAGACACGCTGCAGAGCACTCTCAACTTAGAGCAGACAGCATCTAATGAGTAGATGTATAAAATATTTCTCCCGCCTTCTAGCATGTCTTCGCGGTGTAATGGCCGGCACACTCGGCGCGTATTCGAGAGGCCCGAGGTTCGAGTACCGGCGAGGGCAATGCTAATTTTTCATGATTTCTGCTTCAAAAAAAACTCTAATGTCTCTACAGATGTATGTCAGAACTAGAAGTATAATTAGTCTTACAATGACAGAAATAAGATCTTTATTGAAAGCTTAATATTGCTGATTTTTTTATTAAATAATATCACATTAGCACCACATATAATAGGATATTAAACAGCCTTATTTACGATGAGTCAGATTCTTTCTGTCTGGACACAGACAATATTGATTACAGTATTACTCAGTTACAATCTTAGCCTTGAAACAAGGAAGGATTACAACAGAAGGCGACCGATAGTTCATCCAAATTAGGAAAGAGATAGAACCGAATGTTATAAAGATTTGAGCTTACGCCCTCACTTTCAAACTAACAATAAATCTTTACTACCACTATACAGCTGGAAGCGACAACATTAAAAAATATTCTGCATGAAGCCTATACTGAACAAAACGATAGCGCATCCAATCTCGTCTGATGAGTATCTGCAACAAAAAAGAGTTTGAACTGAATTCTGCGATCTCCAAAACCCTCCCAACCAAGCGACTGTGAAACAGAATAGGTTGAAAATTTTCTGCTCCAGCTCAAAAACTGTGCTTTGTAAGATGGATGTACACTCACTTTGTTCACATGTACCTAAAACCATTGCATTTAATACAAAGAATACATCATTTAATACAAAGAATACATCACTTATTGCCATATAAAGGAATTAGCGGTATGTTTCCAATAATAGGTAGCTAAAACTTTTGAATCTTGGTGCAATCCCTACATTTGATGCTTCTCTTAAAATACAGCAAAGAAGTTTATAATGTCAAAATGGCATATTGGGAAATAAATAAAAATTACATGTTTATTTTTGAAGGCAAACTTTAATTCCTACCCTTTAAACTGTTGTTTTGCTTCTTTCTCTATTAGCAAAATAATCAATGGTATTGTAGAAATCTATTTCATTATTCTCTCTCCAAGTATGAAATAGTCTCCTAAATATTCTTTCTAAAAGTCCTGTTGTAGTTATTGCAACTGTATTTGAATTTCCTTTTTTAAATTAAAATAGTTTTTCTTTGATGAAACTGTGGATAATTTCTTGTTTAAACAATGAATTAAATTATTTTGATAACAAATTTGATTTGAATATTTCCTTGATATTTTAATTTCATATTTCACTGTCTAATATGACTTTTAAGGTTTCATAATAAATGTGAGTTTAATTTAATAATTAAATGATAAAACAGACAAACATGTTTATTCTTTCATAAAATACATAATTGTTTTCTGCTTCCTTACATTTGTATTCTATGCTCTTTAACTGCTAGGTGTTCTTTCTTTCAAATTGTTGCAGGTATTCAGAAATGTTTCAAAGTATTTAGTGAAAACGTTGAGCGTATTGATGAAACGAGCAGTTCAAATTAGCTTAATTTAAGAGACAGGTCAAATCCTTTTTGAAACGGTTTGAATTTTTCGTTAAAATATGTTTAAGAATATGTAAACCACCTATGTAGAACTCAAGATATATCCCATGTATGTATCAAACATTAATCTTTCCAATGAAAACTATACTGTTCTAAGTCGTTACTCAAACATCCATGATCTTTTCAAGAAGAGCGCTTCACAAATGGCAAATATCAACGTTAGCGTACTGAAATCTCCATTTGATTTTTAAGATTTTCTTTCAGTGCAATGGATTTTATTCGAAGCCTCTTGCGTCAGCAATCCTGTGGCATAACTCATAAATTCTTTGTAGGTTTTAAATCCAGCAAATCAACAGCAATAAAAATTTAACATTAGCTTGATTTTATGTATGTACAATATTATGAAATCAAATTCAACTCTGATAAGAACAAAACAATAAGTAACGTTCAACTCGTAAATTCTGCTGTTATTTGTGCATTATTAACACTGGTTCTTAAAGAATCAAATTAAACGATTCGAACGGGTACATAATTTAAATGATATGGAAAGCTGATGTTAACATTGTAATGCCATAAAACTTTTAAAGAAATCAATTACAGTATATTCTTACATTTCCCTCACATAAGAAATATCTTGAAACACTAAAAATAACCAGAGTTAAGTAGTAATATGAATGCACTCTCTTTTTCCCTTTAGATTCATTCGTCGGAAGAAGATATTCTCTGATCAACGTCAGCCACAGAGAATCAATCTTCTGAAGCGCCATATTTTCAGCCTGAAGAAAACACTCGCCAACGATAACGTGATTATAACTACCAGCCTCATCTTCATCTCACCGAAGGCATCATTACATGTTTACAGATGAACTGTAATTGCTCATGCATTACCTCCAGCCCCCTCCATTATAATGCTTTGCATCGCAAGGTGATGATATGTCCTGCGATAATTTTTGGAAAATGTAGGTTTGGTCGTAGACCTTGTGTGGGTGTGTAAATAAACTGCTTATAAAACTGAAACAATGTGATTCACTTTCCTTTTCATAAGATAAGAAATACAATAGATGCGGCAGAGGCAAATATTTATTGTCATTACTATCTGCTCATATCAGTAGTCTCAATGCAAATGAATAGCTTTATTAAACAAGGAATTTTGAATAGGAATTTCTGTGCACAATAGTCTTGTATTCAGCTCAGTATAGGTGACACAATACCTAAGTAAAAAATTGGGATAATATAAACAAATGATTATTATGCTTGCTTATGAAAACATAAATACAAAGAATTCTCATATTTGAAGTAATTTAAGTATGCTTCCAAAGTCAGAAATACATGATGGAATTTTTATCAATGTCTCTTACGTGAGGAAGATTTAAAAAAATCTTTACAAAATTCACGCATAATACAGAGGCTGTTCACACATTTTTTAGACGAATTCCATTGTATTTAGAGAAACATTTTGCGTAAAATGTTTTAAATGGTCTGTTTAATGGATTGTTTCATTTTTTCCGTGGAATTTACAGTGGATTTTGACCCGCGGCTGCTTGCTTTGTCTTGACGCAGTTCTACTGATTGATGGCACTGTGGGTAAAGATAACGTACTTCGTATTCGAAAATTGGGTAAAACATTTGTCCTTGATAATACGTGGAGTTGATCTTAACATATTTCTCCACTCTCTTTATTTTTAATTTGCTGTTATATAAAACCAGCAACAATCATACATCCCTTTGAAAAACTTTCTTTAGATTCTTTGAACCATGTTTTAAGATTTTTTTCACTCTCTGACGAACATAAATGGATCTCATTTTATTGCAATCATTTAAATACACCCAAGATTCATCTACTGTGACAACGTTTTTTCAATTTTGTCCGAGTAAATGTTTTTGATAAAGAATTCTGCAGCGCGTTCTGCGTTCGGCGTTATGTTGTAGAGAAAGACGATGTACGTTATGTTTTTACGCCTTTTCAAGATTCAAATCAGCATTAATCACTTTGTTTACTTCTGAGCATTTTAATGATTTTGTAAGTGTTATTTGACTTGGCGGAGTTTCTTTTGACATTAAAGATCTTACCTTTGCAACATGCGAAACATTCCGATTTTTCCTTGGATATTGATTTATCAATTTTTCCGCTTGAAACCAAACTCTGATGCTTTGTTCCTTTCTTGTTGATTATATTACCTAGCGTAGCTTTAGTTACCGAAAACACATCGCTTTCGCGGCGTTTTTAATAACTAAACAGGACTAATTTTCTTTGGAAAGAGCACAGATATAGACTTCCATCCATTGCTTCTTTAAAGATAACATTTTGCATGAAAACAAAACTGTCAAGCGGCAGCAAAAATATAGTTGCAGTTATAAAAAATTTCCCAACAGGTGATCTCTTTTCCTTTAAAGCAAAATGAGTCTAAAAATTATTCGAACAGCCTCTGTACTTTCACTTACGTTTCATTGACAAGTTACATAATTTGATTTTAAATATTTACCTTTTCTTAGTTAGTTACATTGATTTTTAAAAGGTGTATACTGTGTAAAATATATGCCTAAATAATGATGAATAATTAGCAAAAATTTTATTCTGACATTCATCTTCACGATTAAAATTCATTAGTTTAAAAGACATATTCTGTACAAATTTGAAAATGTAAAACTATATTGGAAAGAACATAAACAATTATTTTTGCTGATAAACTATATTTTATTTTATTTTAACTTTTTTCTAAACTTTTGATCCCCTTTCTATGGGATAACTTTAGAAACTCTTATGAGAAATTCCTATCTAAGAAACGCATTATACTAGCTAATGAAAATGAGAATATCAGAGTATAGTCTATAGAATGCATAGCAGTTTATAATCATTTAGACAAATTTGTAAACTGAAGAAACCTTAATGTCTCGAATAAAAATATTTTGCAGTAGATCTCTTATGTCAAGGAAGAATACAATAAAATCTCATTTAAAACCCTCTAACCGGCAAGGCCGTATATATACGGCCTAGAATATTTTTTGTGATATCTATAAGAACGCATATATACGTGAATATGAAAATATGTCAAAGAAAGTACAGCAATATATTAAAAGTACACAAATCCATACATAAAATAACAGGAGAATTTTTACATTAAAATCAAGGAAATTATTTTTCTCACAGCAGTTTTGTGAAATCAGTGCTTTCTTAACGAAATTCCTGGCCAGTCAGAGGGTTAAAACGAAATTCTTTCTTAAGAGGCTGATTAGTAAGACAAGAAGATGAATTACGTTACAAAAGCTGTGCGACAACCATTTTAATTTCGATAACCCTCATACTAATAAAAAAATTTTATGTACCTAATGACACCACATTACCTCCTTGTATGGACACCACATGACTTCCTTGTGTAATTAAATTATACACATCTTTTTATCCATTTCATTTAAACTTATTTCCTCGAATTGCATTAGAGACATATTTTTCAAAGTTAGAATTTCTACGCAAAAACAAGCAATTCGGCCAGCGAGTAAGAAAGCGGGTTTTTCTGTGCGCAAAACGGGAAGTTTACGTTTGGTCCCACTCGGCAAAAAAACATTGAAGGTGCAGAAACTGACTTAATTCACTATTCTACTGAGTTTCAAATGTACACAAATAGTGGTTCGTTAGGTTTGGCTTACCACTTAAATTCAGTTGCTGATAATTCTACAATTATTGCATGCCGATTAATTAAAGGCATAAACATCTTAAGAGGAACATAAAAACTAACATAATTCAACGACTTTTCAAGCAAAAAATGTACAATGTACTATCATATAAGAACACACACACACACAAAAAGCTCACCGACCCAGGTAACAGAGTGGGAATATCTATCTATATCTATCTATATCTATCTATCTATATATATATATATACACGCACACGACTGGTGCAGCCGATTGCAACAAAAAAGGAGGTGCACAGTCCGATATACAAAATTTCAACGTTCTACGGCTACTCCTTGAGTTATGCGAGATGCATACGTACGTACGTACACTCGTACACATATTCAAAAAAAACTTTTCTAAATCCACTTCAAGTCCATTTAACAATCCCTTTTCGCAAAAATATCCCTTTATTCTGTCCGTACGTACAGATTGCTCAAATTGTTTCGAAAGCGGTTGAAATGGATATTTTCATCGAAATATGGTACCCGAAATTTTCCGTGATTACAATATTTCCTTTACTTCATATAAGGACATAATTTAATAAAAATAAAATCTGAAAGCCTTCAGCATATCTTTAGAATTTACGACACACAGTCTCCCGCGCTGGAGATAAAAATGTTATATTCCCTGCGGAGTTGCCATTGCTCGTTTTGAAATTGTTGAGTTTTTTAATCAAAAATTCGTTAAGTTTTACAGAATATGAAGTAGACAATAAAAAATGTTCCAAATTCTGGCTTCCAGGTGCCAGTGTTCGGGTGGAAGAGCATGTTATTCAAAATTTGATGTCTCTAAGTACCGTTGATTTTTCATTATGCGAAAACATACATACATTCATAGAGATTCTTCATTATTTAATTTCTTTAAATGTAATGCAGGACGATAATATATGGTGGCAACAACTTGAAAAGGGATGCATCGCGTTTAAGTAATTCAACACAAAATGTCGTTTGGAGACTAATAGTCCTTCTGAGCTGACGCCCCTTTGGGGTAATAAAGATCAATTTTATTTTCGTGAATAATGATGAATTTGTTTGTATCATGAATTTGTTTTTATTCAAACTAAATACAGTCATAAAAACAGTAAAAGATAGTCAGAACTGAAAAAAGTTCATAAATAAGAAGTGTACAAATATATGTGTTATAAAGTTTGTCAGCTGAATTATTATTTAGTGTTATTAAATTAGTGAAAAGAACTTTTGCTTTTCAAGAACATTTCAGTTTTCGGATTTTCCCCCGAAATCTCCATTTCTTTAATTTCCATGTCTCAAATTTCAATAAAACATATTTGTCAATTCCAAATCCCTTTTTCTTAATCACACAATATGAAGTTAAACTTCCTTTTTTAATTTTTTTTTAAATCAAGCTTTGGTTTCTTTCGAAAGATTTTCTTTGCTTTTCGATCATCTCATCTTCAAAACATTTTATAGATTTTTCTTTTTTGCGTGTATAAAACGCTATAATCATAATACTAATTTTTTATTGCCATTTGAATAATTAAAAAATATTTTGTTCACACATTTTGTTAATGTATGTTTAATGCTGACGACTTTATATACAGATAATGTGTTAGAAAAAATAGCAGCACATATTGTTTCCGTAAATCCTGATATTAGATATTTGCTTCCAACAATATAGATTTTTAAGAAGAGAACTGTATAGCAAGTTTATACAGAATGGTTGGAGAATTCTGCAAAAATAAAAAATACTGCTTTATTTTGCCCTGCAGAATAAAACTTCCAGTTATTAAGATTTACCTTGATCAGCTAAGGATAAAAAAAAGCAGTCTTCTAAAATGGCAATTGGCTTCAAACTTACAGATTAATTAATGAAAGAAATATGTAGAATATCAGAATGAAAATTTATGGAGTTTTACAAATTACGCTTACCTAAAGAAAAATTTCCGGCATTTTCCCACGTCTTTTGTTCAAGATGTCCCTTTATGAAAACTTGGGTATCGACGAGCAGGTAAAAGGAACAAACGTTTCCAAGTAGTACTTTTACAGTAGCTTACATTTGTTTTCGGGCACTTATGTTCTTCACATTTATTTGTAAATATCAGTTACTGAATGTTAGCGAAATGCCTTTATTTTTCTTTAAAATGTTATCGGTATTCATATGCTACCGACAACATTTTTAAAGCATACTGGTTTTGAAAAAATATTATTAAAAACGTTTTTAGCAAATAAAAGAATTTACTCAAAAAGCTCTTAAAATTAATTCACAGAAGTATTCTCCCATTTCAAATAAACTGTTCATATTTAATAAAAACGAGAAAATAAAGGGCATTCAGTATTTTGTTGGAAATTCTTTAACTAAAATTACAGTTTCCAGGCATAGAATGGAATCAAATAATATTTTCATCTAAGAAAGTTCCATTTTGTTCCACTCTTCCGTAACAATTACTTTTAATACAGCTTTCAAAGAACTATCATGTTCAGAAGAGTCTTGATAATTTCAGGATATCTGTTGCCTAACCAACTGCAGACACTTAGGCTGTACGTTTGGGATCTTAATCTTAAAATAACGTGAATCTCTTTTGCATTCCAAGTTTTTCTGAAGATGCCTTCAGGTATTTATTAAGAATATTTATATATTTATGCCGACTCATACTATTTTCTATAGAAATTAAATTTCTCATTCCATAGACAACGAAATATTCTCAAACCATTATGCCATCTCTCGCATGTTTAACGGTAGTCAACATTAAGGGTATTTTGGATATTTCGAATGCTTGTGCCGCTTTTAAAACGATGAACAATTTAATTTCTGGCAGTACTTGTCGTAAATTTCTGGTGCTTGAACAATTAATATATTTTGCTAAAGAGGTAAAAATTTCTAAATGCAGATAACTATTCTTGTAATGTATTTTCATTTAAAATAAAGAAATATGGCGAGAAACATAGTATGGTAAAGCATTGGAGCAAAGCGTTCCAGTGTTATTATGTGAGTTGAATTATTATGTCAATTATTAATTAAGACCTTTTGAACAAATTATGTTATTACGAGGAATATTTTGGCGATATTTATTTTGCAACAGGCAAGTTTTAAAACAGAGCAAAAAAAATTCAGTATAAAACCTGTTATTAAATTCCGCTGCTTATTACGTTAAAATTTCCAGGAACCAAATTAAATATATACTAGTCAATGGGAAAACCGTTGTTTATTAAATTCATTTCCGCCGCTCAGAAAACTCAAAATTGGAAAAAGCTGATTCTTTAGATCCAGAATAAAATGTTTGTGGCTTATTAAAGCATATAGTCCTTCAATAAAACGGATTTAACAGAAATTTCGGCCGGTGTAGTGACAACTAAGATCCCTTGGGGATGTTGGTGTCATTTTTAGTCTCTGTTAGATACTGTTTGTAAGTATTTTTGTCTAGACTACAGCTGAGAACGACAAAATGCCTTTATCTTACGATTAACAAAAGCAGTCCTGCATAAGCATTGGAAACGAGTTCTTTGATTGTAGATGAATGAAACTTTTCCAGGATTCAATAAAATGATGTTTAAGTGAGCGCTGGTACCCTCTCTGGAACATCAGACGATAGGGAATGGAAATGCATATGCACGTTACGTTTGTAGATTGTTCTCAGACAGCATTATGAAATGCTTCTATGCATTATCGTAAACTCTGAAAAAAAAAAAGAAAAGAAAGAAGGAAAGGAAATCTGAAAGGTTTCAGATTTTAAATTACGTCCGGAAGTGCGTTTTTTAATGCTTTGTGTGTTACCTTTATTTATTAAATATCAGGTTCTTCGCACTTAAACCATAAAATTCAGTTCAACAGCAATATCGCAAATTAATTTTAAAATGAGTATATCTTTAGAATTTCCGCGCCCTTTAGATAAAAAGTTTTTTTTTTCCTGTAGAGTGTTGCCATTGCTCGTTTTTAAATCATTTGAGTTTGCTCATCAAAAATTCGTTCAAGTTTTACAAAATATGAAATAGATAATAAAAGAAATTCCAAATTCGGCCTTCCAGACGCGCATATTCGGGTGGAAACGTACGTTATTCAAAATTGGATGGCTCTAGGTACCGTTGTTTTACCACATTTCAAGAAACATGTATACATTTACGCAGATTCTTCATTATTTCATTTCTTTAAATATTATACAGGACTGCGATATTTTGTGGCAACAGTTTGAAAGGGGATTCAGATTTTTAATATTTCCAACGCAAAATCGCAAAACGAAAACAATAATCCTCCAGGGACAAAGCCCCTTTGGACTTAGGGAAAAAAAAAATTGGGGGCTGTTCTATACATTCCGTTCTAGTGGGCAGATTGACGAATTCAACTTGCGTTTTTCATGTCTCGAAAGCGCGACTTAGGTTATGTATTAAATTCATATATAGCACTGTCCTACTATAAGTATTTTCACAGAAATTCCGACTTTTTCTGGAATGACATGAGAATTTTTTTCCATATTTCTTTTCTACCACTCAAATTATGCCAAAATGCTAAGTTTTGCAAAATTCGCTCCAGTAGTTTTTAAAAACTTAGCTCTCAAAATTTTAGCTCCTCAGTGTTTAATGAATTTGGTATATATTTGTTAATATCTTTTTTTTTTTCATTAAACGTTTTTCATTCTTTCTTTCACAATTCGAAATTTAGGTTCATTCCAAATAAAATTCGCCCATTTTTTATGATTTATTTTTAAAATTTGCATTTTAAAATAACTTTTATAAATTTTTCGAAAAACATTTTGAATTATAAGTATAAAACTTTTAACATCATCTTTAAGTACATGTATTTCTAGTTACGACTGCAAAAAATTAGAGTTTGTTATTCAAAATTTTCGAAGTTATATATGAATTTACATACTGCCGCGTTTTGAAATTTGGCATATTTGTTATAAGCGATGATAACGCCAAATGTGGTTTACGTACTTTCTTAAAATTATTTGAAAGTATGAACGATGACTCTTTTTCGCTCCTCTACAATAAAAAAAATCTGATGGATACATCACATGACTCCCTTGTACGGAATATTAAATCGTACGCAATTTTGCAATTTTCCTGCATTTCATTTAAACATATTGAACTTACAATTAACGAATTTTGAATTATATCTACTACTTCGATAGCGCATAAACCCAATAGAATAAATACACTATTTAAAGTTCACTATATTTATTTACCATAACACTTCTGCGATAGGTTCACTTAACAGCGTTACATCTCATTCATTTTATTACTCAGAGTGAGCAAAAATTATAGCATCAGAAGAATTACCACAAGTTCTATTCAAATACTATAATAAATCTAAAATTATGTATAAAAGAAATCAAAGAAATAAAAAAAGAAACTGTTTTTCACAGACGATTCAGCACCTCTTACCTAATGCGCATGCACTACTATTTAATTCAGTTCTCACTTCGGGGTACGGCAAAAATACATTATTCAAAATATTTTCATTAAAAATTGAAAAATGTAATAGAAAAACAAAAAACACCAAGTGCAGTTAAAACAAATAAAAAAAAAAACAATTTTTGCAATTAAAATTACTATTTTTACGCAAAAACCAGCTAATAACTTAAATCGTAATTCCGGAATGAATCAAAAATTCGAACATATGTCGTACCGGCCCTTTCTAAAGCTATCCATATGCCCTAGAAAGACCTCATCACAAGCGTGCATAACTTTCTACATAGTAGCAAACGGAAGTGGATGGCAGTTCGAAGCTTAAGCCTGCCACCTTGAAGCTTTATTTAGAGCAGACGCAGAGAATATCCCTCAAACTCTATCCGAAAACCAGAGGTTAACTTCAAAGCTCTATCTGATGCATTGGAGTTCCGTTTTGGCGAGAAATGCTTAAAAGACGGTAGTGGGTTTCAATTAAAATCTCGCCAATAGAAGCCCACGGAAACACTCCAGGAGCCTGCCACGGATGTTGTAAAGCTGTCTCATCTCGCCTTTTCGGAGTGCCCATCAGAAACAACTGAAATCCTGTCCCCGCAGTACTTCATTGATAGCATCTGAAATCTTGGGACACAGAAAGCCCCGCAAATGCCGGTTAATTCGGATTTAAAATGCTCTCTAGTGCAAGCCAGCAGCTCCAGTAGCCAGTGGATAAAGTTACTGCTCATCTGGACGATTTAATTAGGCAAATCATTACCTTGAGACGGAATAGAAGAGACAGAAAACCAACCGAAAAGTGCTGGAACTATGGTGTTGAAGGTCATGGAACAGCAGAACACCCCAGGGCACGGAAGTTAAGACCGCTCCTATCAAGAAGGAGGGAAACTAATTAGCGTTCATCTCGCAAGGCGGAGGTTGCCAGATAATTCCTGTTTAAAGCGCTTCAGTTTTCTGAAGTGAGTGCGGGAGTATGGACGTTTCATCATTAGACATATCAGTGGAGTTCCTTGTAATATGACCATCGATACAATGTTACCATCATCTGGAAATATTTGGCTCAACAGTTGGAAGACAACCTCATCTGAACGCCCCCCTGAGTTACCCTGTGGAGTGTGGCTGGTGATAAAATCGAAATTGTTGGAAAGTTAAACGTTAATATCACGTTTGGAAGTGCCACCTACAATCACAAGGCATATATGGCAGATATTACAGATCCTTGCATATCCAATTGGACTTTCTGTGAAAGTAACATTTTTCTTTGGACTTTAAAAATAACGAACTGGATTCAGCCTCTGAGGACATAACTCTCTGTCATAGGAAAGGGTCATCACACCGAAACGTGGATTCGCCTGTCTAGAAGACATTGGCCAGAAATTTACCGATATTGCTCCAGAGTTGAAGTGAAATACTAGCTGCTTAATCAGGTGGTAAGTCAAGTTACAAATTCAACATCGCCTGACCCACACCCATGAAGCGACGGAGAAATTAGTAAAGACCACATAGAAGACGGCGACATTAAATCTATAATTGACTTAATGGACTTTAAACAGGACATTAAATCTATAATTGACTTAATGGACTTCAAACAGGACATTCCGACCTATAGTCCTACGGCTCACTCAATATTCGAGACGCTGTCTTGTACCGAAAGTTTGAGTCGGATGATGGAAAGACATTCCGATGGCAGCTGATACTTCCAAAATCCCAGATCCCAGGCGTCTTTAAACAATTACATAGCAGCCTTGCAGAAGGTCACTTCCGACTAATGAAGACTTTCCATAGAGTTAGAAATCACTTCTATTGGAGTAATGCAAGGGTCGACGGGCAAAAATGGTGACAAACCTGCGATGCTTGTGTGCGACGGGAAAGCTCGGATGTGTAAGTTATCGAATTCTAACCCTAAAGTCTTTCATTACAATAAGCTAGCCCCTTACTATGGCCTCAGTACGTAGTCCTCATAGTGTATATTACGGAAATAGCATATTAATGCAATGGTCCTCTTTGTACATAAATTTGTAAATTTGTGCATTCGTTTATTGGTTTAGCATTTGAGTTGTTTTATATCATTTATTGCAATTATTATTTAAGTATTGCATTGATTTGCCTCAGTTGTAAGTATGGCTTCCTTTCCTAGGATTATACTAAACAGGATGTGCAGTCCCTGTGAAGGAGGCAATCTTACGAATTTTGTATATAGATAGATGATTTCAGTTCATTATATATAAAATGCTTCTATTTTTCTGTGCAATGTAACATGAAAATCTAGAGAATGTAACATGAAAATCTAGAGAATCTTGCTGTAAGGGCAAGAATGCAGAGGCAAATCTATTTAACACTGAGTAAATGGCTTTCTTGCAAAATTGGCCAGATCAAGTTGGCAACGGTTTTGGTTTTTCACCAAATTTGAGGAGAAATCCCCAAAAGAAACCGAACTTGGCTACCATTTGGGTTCGGTCCCTGTATCATCGTAACAGGTATTGTAACTGAATAATTATAATTGATTTCATATGTGGCTGTAACCGTAATTCAGCCCTCGTATGCCTTCCAGTAATTTTAATAAGCAAAGTACTAGAAATATCTTAGCGACCGGGTGAAAACTATATGAAACCGAAGAGAGCATCTGCTCTCAGTTATTGTTCTGAATTGTTAGTTTAGCGTGAATTGGAGTGCTGAGACAAAGAAAGTCTATGTAAAGAAAGGAAGGTTCCATAGACGTAATGTAAACCAGTTTACTATTACGCCGCTGCAAAGCAGAGGGAGAATTCGCCAAGGGATTTGGCGACGCAACCTGGCGGCGAGAATTTCTCCCTCCGTGATGTGTATAGGAAATTGAAGAACAACGTGTTAGGAAGAAACGTTCTTTGACAAAACGTTTCTTTTTTGACGTTTCGCGTTAAATTAAACTTGGATTTTCTTACTTTTTTTCCTCAAAATAACTGATCCATTAATTAATTTACTTGCCCGAAAAAATATTTTCTTTTCCTTTAAAGTTCAAAGTAATTTAAAACGATATTCGGTTTATGAACTCTTGATAAACTGACCTTCAAACTTCGAGGCCGGCTTAGAGCTTTGGTGTTTTGGCGACAGATATTTCGCGCATGCGCAGCTGTTTCCCTCTGCGTTGCAAGGGGGCCACTCCTGTTGCGAAGAAGTTTTCCTTCTTAACAATACATATTCTTTGGCTGAGATATCAGGGGCTGACTTAGCTCTTTAGATACGCTTTGCAATATGTGGTATTCAATGTTCTTAGTAGTTTGGAGTGTAACTATTGATTGCGCTCTGTAATCCTGTGAAGATAAAAGAAATGTTACCAACCTTTCATCGGAGCTGTGTGCATTCAGTTTATTACAAACCCGTATGCACCCAGTAATATTATACATATGGCCTCCACCACTAAATTTGGCTTATTTCTTTTAAATACAGGAGGCATTTGCGCATATAAAAATGAAACGATAATGGAGAAACAAAGTAGAAATTTTTATTCATGAATATTTATGAATTGATTACAAGACAACCGAAATACGATTCATACATATATATTTTAGTAAGGGAAAGTAATCCTAACTATTCCATAACTATTCATTGCAGATATTTGCGCTTACATTATTACTAGTGGGAAGCTCCATTGGTGGGAGACATTACTTGGAATCCATTATTATCAGAGACATATTTGACAACTCTTTCAACACCTTGTGGATCTTTATAGGTGAAGAATCCTCTCACATATATTGCATCTGGATTTCTTCCCTCGTTGATATTACTTTCTTCATCGTCTGCTTGATAATCGGAGCTCTTTGGTACTGGCTGTAACCAGAGGAAAAGAAATAAAATTAACTGAATGCACCGTTACTGTTAAGAAACACATGCATTTTGACCATGGATAACCACAATATCAAAAAATAAATTACCTTGTTTTGTTTCTGCTGATCTTACATACTAAAATACGTAACTGCTAATACATGGATATATTTAAAAGAAAAATTATTTTAAATGTGATTTTATGTTTGATTTATTTTTTAATGTTAATTTTAATTTTTAAATTAAATTATTTGCGGTTTGATTTTCATTTTGCTGCGAATATTTGTTTATTTCTCTATTTGGTCCCTTTTCCACGGAAATTTTATGCTTAATTATTTTCTGTCTTATTTGATCTTGATTCTATGGCAGTTTATGTTGCTTATATATATTTATTTTACGTATTATGTGGTAGAACCTTTAATTCTGAGAACAATGACGTTGAAACTGTAAAGCCAGCTTCTGTATAACTTACAGTTTTCACTATATTTTTAAAAAAGATTTCAGACATGAAAATTTTTTTAATATTGATGCATGCCATAAACCGAGGCCCTTTTTTTAATTTTATACACATAGAACGCATATTAATTAAAAAAACAAGAAAATTTTTAAATAAATAAATTTTGAATTTCAAAAATGCTGTTACATTTTCCTCGGCTTTCCCTCCTAAATCACCTCCTCCACTGCTGCTTGTGCTACCAACATTGCTAGCTGCATAACATAAGAGAGCCATTAGAACAATGAAGACCTATAAAAAATGAAATATTGAAAAGTCACTCTTATTAAATGAAATTAAATATATTAAAACTACTTAAAAAATATTGGTTTTTTTTTTTTTTTTTTAGTTTTTAGTCACAACAACTTTTCTCTAAAATCTCCTGGTTTACGGAAAAATTACCATTTAAAATACAGGAAAGGAGAAGCAAGAAAAGATTCTTTATTCTCGATTAACTTCCAGATTCTGATGTATCTTCATTCTACATCGAGGACTAGAGTGAGAATTATCGGTTAAACGGAATGACTTAGTGGATGTAACATGTAAACTCGTCAGTTTACAATACTGATAACAAGAAGAACAAGAACAAGCTTGAAAATCGTAAAATATTGTTTCTAACCTGTTTTACTCAGATTAATATGGACTAGAAGAGCAAGTGTTCTTCACCGGGTTGCGAGCAACTTGTAAAATGTATCTTCAAACGTCTTGTGCGTTTTCAGATTAATAGCGCTTGCATTATAGCTGTCTATAGTTGGTGTTTTAAGATTTTCTGTCACAGTCTAAACACAGTTGAATCCAGAAATCTCGGGCAGAAATGTTATTTGGAAGGAAGTCAGCAGGCGCCAGTAATAAGTATTGACTGAAAAATGAGAGTAAAGTATAACAAACAGTCACTACGCAACTTACAGAAAAGTTAAGTTTTAACTTTCAAAAGGATGTCGTGCTGAGTTATTATAATAAAAATAATACGTTCTGTCTCTCATCGGGGCATGGAGCCATAGAGGGTCCCTTACGTAATCCGCCTTAGCTCGTGTTATTCATGCAGATTCCACTCTGGCTAGTTGTTCTTGCATATTTTGTGGTAGCAGAGGCGTCTTGATAGAGGGGTCTATAGCTCCTCAAAAAGTTTTCGGTTGGGATAAAGATTTTCCATTGGGTCTCGTTGGAATAGAGTTCCAATAGGGTGTGTGTTCACCAACGGCGATGATATTGGTTCCAAGGATCTTGTCAGCTTTATCTTTGGGCTCTTACCGCCCAGACGGGAAGTGGTTACCGATTCTGACTACCGTACCGAAGGGCCCGGGATTTAATCCTGGAGAAGACATTGACAATCTCTTCAAAGGAGACAATAGAGGCAGCCTGTTGGGTACCTCCATAATAAAATGATCCCCTCATCTGGCCTTTGTTAGTGACCAAAGCCAAAAATGACTAATAGCCGCCATAAAAAAATAAATAATTTTTTTTCAAAATCTAAAAGGTTTCAGATTCTAACGGTCGCCCAAAAGGGTTTATTAAAACATTTTACGCTCTCTCTGAGCTTGCAGTTTACCAGTCTGCTGTTAAACTCACTCCTACTAACCCTCCTTTTTTATCTATTTAGTTTCATTATTAAGCATTACTTTACTTGTACTTACGCCATATGCAGCTCAACAGCAAAATTACCAAAATTTTAAAAGCAGCATAGCAACATACGTTCAGAATTCCGGATGCAGTGTTGAATGTTGGCATACATTTTTCTATTTTCTCACTACATCACATCAATTTTCAGTTATCTTACTAACCTAGCATAACAAAACTTTTTTTTGCTTTTCTATTTTGTGTGCTTTCTTTATACATTAAATATCACGTTCTTTGCGCTTACGCCACATAAAATTTGATTCAAAGCAAAATCGAAAAATATTTAAAAATTTAAACAGCATATCTTTAGAATTTCAGATAACAGTCTAGCGTACTGGAGATAAAGATGCTTTATTCCGTACAGTGTTGCCACTGCTCGCTTTGAAATCGTTGAGTTTGCTAAGCAAAAACTCGTTTAAAGTTTTACAAAATATGAGACAGATAATAATACAAATTCGAAATTCAAAATTCGGTCTTCCAAATGCCCACACTAGGGTGGAGGACTATGTTATTCTGACTTGGATGACTCTAGGTATAGTTGTTTCTTCAAAATGCAAGAAATATACATATATTCAAGCAGATTCCTCTTTATGTAATTTCTTTAAATATAACGCAGGGCAATAACATTTGGTGTCAACAATCTGAAGAATGATACAACGCATTTAAAAGTTTCGACGTAAAATGCCATTTCGAGACTAATATCCCATTCGGGACATCGAAGTTTCTTTTGGGCTTTCAGAAAAAAATCTGAAGGCTTTCAAATGAGCCCAAAGGTACGTTTTCTTCATTTATGCACACATACACGTCTCAGGAGCTTTCTGGCTAATGCCCCTTTGGGCTATAAATATTTAAACCCAACATATGTTTAGAATTTCTGATAGACAGTCTCGCGCTGGAGATATTTTTTCCCGTATAGTGTTGCCATTACTCGCTCTAAAATCGTTGGTCAATAAAAAATTCATTCAAGCTTTATAAAATGTGAAAATGACAATAAAACATATTCGAAATTCCAAATTCGAGCTTCCATGTTCCCATATTCGGTTGGAGGATTACGCTCTTCAAAATTTGATGATTCTGGATACCGTTGTTTTTTCACAGTCCTAGAAACGTATATACATTCATGCAGATTCTTCATTATTTAACTTGTTTAAATATAATGCAGGGCGATAATATTTTGTGGTAACAATCTGAAAAGTGAAACAGACACGTGTAGGAAACCGACGCAAAATTCCGTTGAGAAAGCCTTTCTTGGCTGGTGCCCCTATGCTCTAAAATCACCTTTGGGCTCTTAAGAGTGATTGTGATAAGAAACCAATAATGATCGGACTTCGTATAAAATCGCATCCCATTTTATGACACACAGCTTTCTGGAGTGTTACAAGAAAGCATTCATCCTGATGCGGATACATGAGTCATCCGCAGGAAAATAAAGATGAGACTCATCGTTAGAGACTAACTGCTGCCATTCATTGTGGCATCATGATGCTCTTTTACAGCATAATTGCCATCTGTATTAACGCTATTGGCAGTCTTCGCAATGATTTAAATTCGCAAAATTTCGGATCATGCAGCAGTCTTCTCTGATAAGAGTATTTACACACCGTTACAGTGGAGAAATCATTGCTTGCTGAATGGCTGCAATTATGGTATGGGGCGATATGTATAAGTTGAACATCCTTGAGTGTTTTCTTGTTATTACCTGTATTATATCATTGCATCTAATTGTTATTTCCCAGAGGCTGTGTATCACGAATGCGTACCTTCCTCAATTAGATATTGAGTTTTTGGAAGAAAAGTCAGTTATGGATTCGAGCCACGAATCTTATGCTTCTAGCTGAAGGTTACCAGTCAATTGTTTTCTGTTGTATGAAAGTCGCCCTTTTTTAATTTCATTTTTAACCTGAGTATAAAATTAATGTAAATATAACTATAGGGACTGGGGTCAGTATAAAAAGTTAGATATTGTAATTGTTACGAAATTTATTTTGTATTTATTTATTTTAAATTCCAAAATCGAATGCATGAGTCATTTAAAACATTCTTGTACCTAACCGATTGCTCAGCCAGACCCCTAAAATAATTGTCATAAAAATATCTAATGAATATTATAAAAATATCTAATATTAATAAATGAATGTTTTCGTAATTCCTAACAAAAATTTTATTGTCAAGCGCCCAGGAGTCAATACAACAAGCAAATATGTGTATACACAACTATCATCCTATTTAGATCATAAAATCATAAAAATTAAGCAGATAAATATTATGTACCTCACTGCGTCTGTTTTCTGCTAAATAATTCATCTGCATTTAGCGAATATTTTCACGTTAAAAACCAAAACAGAAACTGTTTCTATCTACAGGTAACACTGTAAGCATTTTAAGTTTTACTAACGTGTATCTTATTTTAAAACTTTGCTATACTCTCTTATGTTCCATTTCCAGGCAGAATAAGCACGAAAGAGAATTGCTTATGTAAATGAGGTTGCAAATTGTAGAAGTGTTTAAGACATGGCTTTTAGCCAAGACAGAGAGACTTCTCGCTGCCTTTACCACGAGTGTACTTTTCATGTCTGTCTTTAGGCCAGAACTTAGTTCTCACTGATATTTGAAGACGTATTATAGTTTTTGCATTCCGCTCACTACATAAGTACTGTTAAAAGGCCAATCTTCGCGTTACTACTCTCTGTAAAACACCTAAGTTTAGTTCTTATTAAGTTTGTTTATTTTTTATTTTGTACGTTTTAGACTATAAGTACTGTGATCCAGCCATCAAATTCAGTCTTGAAATTGAATCCAACAATTCCCTCCCCTTTTTTGATATTCTTATAATCCGCAATAAAATTGATTTTAGCACTAGTGTATACCGTAAACCCTTTGCAGTTTGTTTACCACCTCATGCTAAGTCATGCCACCCTATTAAGCAAAAAATGGCTTTAAAACTTTCAAAGTTTGTTCCTCAGAATCTTTGCCTACCAATGAACTTAATTATTTGAGAGCAGTTGCTATTGACCGAGGATTTTCTCCCGTGATCATCGATAAAGCCGTATAAAAATTTTCAGATTCCCGTCAAAGAAGACATTCCACTGTTAAAAATAATATTAATGACCTTGTCGTGCTTCCATTTTATCCTTCTGTTAGTTATAAAATTCTACGGATTCTACAGAAATTCAATTTCCAGGTCAGTTTCTTCCCTATCAAAAAAATTCACGGTTCGACTCTAAAAGATTGCGTTTCTGACTTTAATTCTTTGGGAATCTGTAGTATATCGTGTCAGTGTGGTTTGAGATATATTGACCAAACAAAAAGAGCATTAAAGTTTCGTATCAAGGAAAGTGAATCTTATGTCCGAAAGGGCGAAATTAACAAGTCTTCAATAGCGTATCATAGTTGGAAATTCAATCATAATTTTGACTTTGGATCTGCAAAAATTATGCAAAAAGCTTCTTCCGTTGTGAATTGGATTTTGAGGCTTTTCATATTCACAAAGATTTAGCACGTTTAGTGAATGATTTTAAGGCCAATCCAGTTCTTCCTAACGCTTTTAAAATCCTTTAACATAATTCTTGGTTATTATTTTTGCCGATAGATGGGGTTGCCTCCTTGCGCATGGCACTACACGAGGTATAATAAACCGTTACTGAGGTTGCTTTCCCTTTCTAGAAATTTCTTCCTCCTGATGAGGAGAGACCTGTAACTGCCCTCGAAATCAATTGAATGTTTTGATAAATGTACGCCAAATACAAGGTTGTTTCAGTGATTTTGATCATAAGTACTGGTCTCTGTATCCTGAAGTGCGAGGACGGCTGTAAGCTGTAAGAATATAAAGGGTAAATTTAACCCTCCTTATCTTCGTTGTATTGTCTACCCACGCACGAACATAGCTTTGAGTAAGCTCCGTGTTCCGACTCAGGACTCCAGTTATGTTTGCGAAATCAACTAGAAGGTACAATAGTCCCAACAACACTACTACCTATCTAAACTTATTATTCATTAATTAATTATTCGTTAAAATACTAATTATTGTATTCATCGGAATATTTCTGACAAATATATATAAAAACATATTAGTACAGAATATTTAAATAAAAAGTAATTTGCATTACTTTTATTGATATTATGCTTTAGAAATTCCCATGTAATAAATTTTTACCTTCGAAAGTAATAAGTGCAAGACCCGGTTGCTATATAATGTAAAATTTTTAAGAGAACTATTAATTATTATTTTCGACAAATCTCATGCAACTGAACTCGAACTGCGTTTATGAAGAAGCATTTAAAACATCACGCTTTTATTCTTAAAAGGGTTTTCAATTTATAATAAAAAACTAAAAACACATTTCTAAAGCCCATTAGGATTTTTTAAAGGTAAATGAATCACTTGTACCATGGTCAGGATTCGAACCAAACATATTCCATTTCCATCGTAACAAACACTTAGAAAAAATTACGATATGTGTTAGTATAATTCTTTAATTCTCATGTGCCCACAATTGATCATGTGCATTATACACTCACGTTTGTGAAAATTGCAACACCATGAAGGACTTACGCGAGTGAGCTGAAATTTTCAGGAAATGCAAAGTAGCGCATGATATGCAAATGATTAGAATTGCAAATCCGTAGCGCATGCGTATGCTGAGCAGCGCCCTCTGAACGGCTGATGGATCCGAATAAATAGACGGCTGTAGCGAGGCGTGTATGGTTATCGGTGGTTACCTGCTAGTCGTAAACGTTAACTCAATCTGTACTTATGCCTCGTCGACGAAAGAGAGCGAGATTTGAACAACTTACAGAGTTTGAACGAGGGAGAATCATCGGCCTTCGTGAAGCTGGATTGTCGTATCGTGCAGTAGCCTCTCGTGTGCAGCGTAACAGCAGCACAGTGATGCGCGTTTGGAAGCAGTGGACGGACGAGTGTCGGACAACTCGGAAATCCGGGAGTGGACCCCGAAATGTGACGTCAGCTCGCGATGATAGACACCTGGTCCGCATGGCGCGGACGGACCGTACAGCTTCCTCTAGACAATTGGCAGCACTGTGGTCAATAGCTACAGGTGTTTCATTGTGTGCTTCATCAATTCGTAGACGTCTGCTGCAGTGTGGACTGCGCGCACGGACTCCTTTATACAGGATCCCCCTAACGCACGACCATCGCCGCCTGCGGCTACAATGGGCCAATCAGCATAGAGACTGGCGTGCTGATTGGCAGCATGTCGTGTTTTCTGACGAATCCCGCTTTAATTTGTGGTACCATGATGGCCGCATTCGTGTCAGACGCTATGCCGGTGAACGCCACCTTCCGGAGTGCATTATCGAACGCCACAGTGGACGAACACCCGGAGTTATGGTCTGGGGCGCCATAGCATATCATAGACGATCTCAATTGCTACGAATTGTGGGCAATCTGAACAGCAACCGGTATATCCGTGAAGTTCTACAGCCCGAAGCTGTTCCCTTCCTTCAAAGCTTGCCAGGCGCTGTATTTCAACAGGACAATGCCCGCCCTCATACTGCTCGGATTGTTAAATCCTTCTTTGCAGCGCAGCAGGTACAGCTTCTTCCTTGGCCTGCGTGTTCCCCGGATATGTCGCCAATTGAACATGTGTGGGATGTCATTGGTCGGCGTCTTGCTCGTGATCCTCGTCCTGTTGCGTCTGCAGACGAACTTTGGGTACGCGTACAAACGATATGGAATGCTCTTCCTCAGTCAGACATTCAAACTTTGTTTGACTCCATGCCACGTCGTGTAGCAGCACTTATTGCGGCGCGTGGTGGCCACACAAAATACTGATTCTGATCTCTTGTTCTTGTTTGTTTGCTTTGAACATTTAATCATTTATTTGTACCACTACCACTCAACTGTGTATTAAATTGCATTCAATTTTGACGATTCCTTCTTGGTGTTGCAATTTTCACAAACGTGAGTGTATGAGTGAGTTGCTGTATTGTGTTAGTTATTATTATTTATTATTTTTTTTATTATTTATTGTGTTAGTTATTTAACAATTTTCATTACATATACACACTTAAATCACCGACTTACGATTAACTTCCTTTCTGGCTGATAGTAGTTAAGGCGATCTAATCGGTGGCCTGCCAGGTATTTATAAAGAATATTATTTTATATAAAATGGTAATATTTTCACCCTTTCTGATCTTTATATATTATTTTTAAAGTCTTTTGTATATTACTATTTTTTACATTTCACCTTAGGTAATATTAAACATTATGAGGTTAAACTCAAATGCTCTTTACATTTTAATTTGTTTATTATTCATACTGTTATTAACAATATAACAGTGGGAACATTATATTGCAGATACTTCTGAAATAATACTGCACTGAATATAATTTAAGCAAGAAAATACAATCAAAATTTATTGTAAAAATTGTGGATCATCAAGGCCATGTTCTTGGGTCAACAGAGACTTTTTCTTGATGAAGAACCAGCTGATCTTAGTTTGAACAGTTTCTTTCTTTTTTTTCTTCGTAAATCTGGCCATAACAACTCACAAAATCATTAATGATATATTCTGCCTTTGTAAATCTTTCGAGTCCATTGGTTCGGAACTGGCGAGAGTCGTTCGACTTAGTCGCGAAAAAGAACCGATAAACCCTTTACAGTGAATTTCTTTCCAAGCCCCTCTTCTTCCTTCCTCATTCTTTCTTCTTCCAATCTTTGTGCTTTCAATTCAATCAGATCTTCATCCTAAGGCCTCTTATTTCCCACAATCTAGAATTTTCTCCACATCTTCTACTTCTTATTCCACTTTTAGACCTTTTGCAAGTTTAAACGTTTTGTCTACAATCTCTTCCATCTCCTCTCCTTTGTCAAATTTTTCAACTATGCTATTCTCATGACATTTTAAACACATTTCCCAAATTCCCACTATAAAGTTCTTCATAACACACTCCCATGCATCAAAATGTTTTTGATATAGCAAAGCACATAAAATACGTTATACTGCATCTAGAGGTCTCTCAAAGATAAATGAGCTATATATACTTGCTTGTTGTACACTAATGATACTTCCTTTTTGTTTTTACTTCCTTGTACTAAGTAAAAACGAAGTATTGTAATCGCGAAAAATTTCGGGGATCATATTTCAACGAAAATATCCATTTCGACACCTATCGAATGCAATTTAACAATGTTTTTGCGTGACATCTATACGTAAGAATAGAATAAAAGACTCTCTTTCCTCAAACGAATATAAAACTGATTAAAAATAGATTCCGAAGAGAACTTTCTGTGGAGTCTTTGCGTACGTACGTATGTACGTGCGCACGTATGTATGTATGTATCTCACCTGTATCAGAATATATCAGTTACTGATTATATCAACTTAAAAATTGGTTAAATATAAGTACGAATTTTGATCTACAAAACAAGTACGAATTTCTAAAATATAAGAGTGATAAACGACTTCTTCGGTAATGGGGCCCACCAGCGGCCAAGTGATGAAGTCCCTGAACACTGGTAGTTCGGTCGGAGGCTCAAATCCCGAGAAAGGTCATAATTTGTTTATAAAAAACCCCTTGAAACTTGAAATACAGCAAAAAAGAACTCATACGGAATTGGTGGCGTTATTGTGGTGTTTCCCATGTGTAACGTGCATACGAGCCAGTTTTCCTTAGAAAGCCTTTCCTGTAGGCATCCATCCCTTTAGGCAGATAGCCCTCGAGTGCTTTGCCGTAATCATATAAACCAAACCATTTTCGGTAATGGGTAGGAGATGTTTCAGCAGCTGAGTTTTGAATTCCGATTCTTGAAGATCAGTAATCAGGAGACTTAGCGCCTGATCATCCTCTATTCAATAAATACCGTATATTCCTTTACACGCATATATGCTTATGTACACGCATATAAAGGAACTTAACGTAGTAAAGCACCATCTCACCATCTCACAACCATGCGTATAACTATTCTTCCGATAACCATTCTCCAAAAATCCTTCAGGCAAGCAACGCCACCACTTCCGTATGAGTTCTTTTTTGTTGTATTTCAAGTTCCAAGGGGTCTTTTATAAACAAATCATGATATTTTTTGCCTTAAATTTGGTTTTAAATTATGAGCTTGCGGAATTTGCCAGCAATAGAAGAAACTCCGGTAAAATTTTTGCAGGAATACACAATTTTCCTGAACATTTTCTAACGTGAGCAACGACGAAATGAGTTTCCTAGACAGCTGTTGTTGCTGAGGATTCCACGAAAGCAAGTCTGTATACTTCTTTCTTTTTTGAACCAAAACAGATCGCTGTGTACTGCGAAAGAAGAAGAGCGTAAAAAATTGTAGAAATATTTGAAGACGAATGTAAGTGTTTTATTTTTTAATATATTCCGCAATCATATCTTCGTACGTACTTGAGATAAATATCGATTGTTCGGAAATCTTTCACAAAAAAAAAAAAAAAAAAAAAAAAAAAAAAAAAAAATTTGAAAGGTTTCAGATTTTAAATTACGTCCAAAGGGACTTTTTTTAATATTTTGTGTGTTACCTTTATTCATTAAATATCTTGTTCTTCGCACTTAAACCATAAAATTCACTTCAAGAGCAATATCGTAAAATAATTTTCAAATGAGCATATCTTTAGCATTTCCGATACATAGTCTCGCGCGCTGGAATAAAACGGTTTTTTTGTACACTGTTGTCATTGCTCGCTTTGAAATCCTTGAGTTTGTTAATCAAAAATTCGTTAAAGTTTCACAAAATATGAAATCGATAATAAAACAAATTCCAAATTTCAAATTTCGGCTTCTAGATGCCCATATTCAGGTGGAAACGTTCAATATTCAAAATTGGATGGCTCTAGGTACCGTTGTTTTATCACAATATGAGAAACATACATACATTCATGCAGATTCTTCGTTATTTAATTTCTTTACATATAATACAGGGCGATAATATTTGGTGGCAACAATTTGAAATGTGAAACAAGCGCTTTTAGTGAACCAACGTAAAATGAAAAAGACGAAATTAATAGTCCTTCTGGGCAAATTGTCCCTTTGGACTGAAAAAGAACAGAAAAAATCGAAAACCACGAACTTACACACAATAATAATTTTTAGCCTTTCATCTGCAAAAATTCGCCAAATTGAGCCAAAATGGTTGCGTTAGTACGTAAGCACCCATATAAATTTACAGCAGCATATAAATATTATAAATGTTTCTGGGAGATAGCATACGCACTGGAAAGTCAGTATTTCGTCGCGTTTTACTGCGACATTTTATTTATTGACATTTTATTAGACCAAATTAAATTTAACGATAAATATCAGATTTGACGATAGAATTTTATGAACCGTTAATGTTTTCGTGTTTTTATAGATTTAAAACGATTGTAATTTCATTTGAACAACCATTAGAAATTTTATTTGAAGAATCACTAAAAATAGCTGGGAGTTGCATCTCAGTGTAGCAGAAATTAAACACCAGTAATTTTGCTCCTGAAAAAGAGGAGCCTATACCTGCTTCCCTTCGGAATCAACACAGTTTTACTCGAAATCTATGCCAAACTATCTGATTTCACTATTACTTTTTTTATCCGATTTTACTTTTTTTAAGAGTACAGTTTTTATGAGGTTTTGCAATGGTTAGGGTAATAATTACAATTAATTTGCAATAATACGAAGCGCTATTCTTGTTGTGATAATTATGGCCAATAGCCAAAGCTCTTCTCTTATTCTTTTCCTTTTTTACTTTCGATAATTGTTTATGCGTTTACGGAAAGGAAAAAAAATTGAAGGGCCGCTTTCATTATGAGGAGGTATCGAATACTGGTTTTATCATGTACGAGTGCATATTAATTATTAATTATACTAGGTGCAAACTCATACAAATGAACTAAACAACGTACGAGTTAACAACAGCTCTAAAAATAAGAGTGACAAAGATAAAAACTGCTTATTTGGTACCGAATAGCAGATGTTGACCAGTTTAATTCGTCACTAACTAGTTTAATTCAGCAGCACTGATCAGTTTAAATTCAGATTTTTGAAGATCAGTTGCCGGATTAAGAAATGTAGTAAGTCCATTCAGTCAGTGAATACTACTATATGTCTTTTTGACTTACTTCTTATTCCCTTAGGGCCTGCTACGTTAGCAAAACTACGTCCTAATATTTTTCATAACATTTTAATGACTGTAGGGGAAATTTTTGCCGCAAATAGTTTCCAGAAAAAGTTCGTGGTTTTAAGAATTTAATTTTTAACCTGGAGAAAAAATAATATTTTTATTATTTGCGTCATACTAAAAGCGACATGGAAGATAATAATGCAGAGGGCATGTATTATGAATGCTTTAGTGCCTATTCATATATTCGCCTTGTTGTGTCTACGAGAATTTCAATGTTAATCCATTTTTACTTTTAAATCCTGGCTTTGACCCTAATCGCAATAGATCTTACATTTCAAAATTCGGCAGCGACAATATGGTGTGCCATGAATTCCATGATCGCCCAAGCGAAGACTGAAGAAAATGTAAAAATAAAATAAAATAAACATATTAAATAAAATACAGAGAGGCTTTCACTGGTATGAAATCAGTTATAGAAATTCGACCGTATCCGTCTGTGCTACAAAACATTTGTTCCGCTATTTTTAACTTGAACAACTGGATTTCGTTCTGATAAGATGCTTATCAATTAATATGGTGTAGCTAATCCTGGCTTAACACTTGCTAGGAATACATTTAATAAAAATGGAAATAAAAGCAAATTTTTAAAGATTTTAAAAATATGCCACAATTGAATAATGGCTTCAGTGTTACAATAATAGGCATTATATTTCAAAACATGCGTTAAATATCGCATAAGAAAATCCTGACAAACATTTAATTCGCAAAATAAAATTATTTAGCAAGAATGGTATTAAATAAGTCACTGAAACATAGAATGGGGAATACATTGCGTGATAATTACATCCTGAAACATTCACAACACCTGGATTGAAAACATTTGAACCTCGAAAAATATTCCAAGTTCAGAATATTTCAACATTTCTCCAATATTATTATCCGCCGTATAAATGATTGATAAAATGTATTTTTATATCGGATATTATAGCAGGTTATTAAGGTTTTTGAGGAAGAAAACATCTTCAAAATCTTTATTCAAATTTTTCATTGCTTTATCTTAAAGGTATCAGACTACGTTTGACACCTAAATTTAAGAAAATAGTATAAATAAATCTATTATTGATGTTATTTAGCAGAATTCTACTTTAAATGATAGAAATAGGTAATAAACATATTATCAAAGTATATTTTTTTGTTTTTTACATCCTTGTTTGAAGTAAAGGAAGTATTGCAAGAGCGAAAAATTTCGGGTGTCATATTTCGACGATAATATCAATTTTGACCGCTCTCGAATACATTTGAAGTTTCTGCACATCTGTACCTATGGGCAGAATAAAGGATCTAATTCCCAAAACCGATTGTAAAATGTATTCAGAGGCGTTTATTCGTAACATATGTACATACGTACGTACGTATGTCTGTATCGTTTAACTCAAAAACGAACAGACTCGGAACGTTGGAATTTTGTATATGGGACTGCTATAATATGTAGTTGCGTACCTCCCCGTTTGGTTCCAATCCGCCACACCAAAAATATATAAATATGTATATAATATACATATAATATTCTGTTACCCGTCTCGCTGAGCTCCGTATTTTTATTCTCATATGTTGGTAAATTGTTTGCTTGATTTGTTTGCTTTAAAAGTGATCGAATTAAGTTTTTCTTATGTTCCGGTTAAGGTTTTTATGCCTTTAGTTAATCGGCATGCAATAGTTGTAGAATTATCAACAATTTAAAATTGTTTAAGTCCTACTAATCCTAACGCTTTCACCACTTGTTTACATTTAAAAACTCTTTATAGAATATTGAATTAAGTCAGTTTCTTCACCTTTAGTATCTCTTTGCTGAGTGGGACCAAAAGTAAAGTTTCAGTTTTGTGTACCGAAAAATCTACCTTCTTGTCCACTAGCCTCATTGCTTGTTTTTGCGTAGAAACTTTAATTTAAATTGTAAAAATTGTTTTTTTAACTCTTTTAACTGTATCTGATGTTTTATGTTTTTCTGTAATTTACAATTCTTAGTGAAGACAGTTTGAGTTTTATGCATTATTGCCTTTTTGCGGAGTAAGAACTCAATTAATTGAATGAGAAATACATTTATAGTGAAATTCGAGGAAATGTTTTAAATGAAATGCAGCGAAAATGTGTATAAGTTAATAAGGCGTACAAGGAAGTCATGTGGTGTCCACATCAGCTTTTGTTTCCTTACCTTTTACGTAAAAAATGTGTTAAATTTAAGTATTACTGGATAAATTCCCACAAAAATATTTATTAATATTTTTTGTCCCTTATAATTATTAAGGTATAAGAAATTAAACGGACTATAATTTAAGTGATAAAATAAAATGCCTATTAAATATCCTTGTCTGAATACATGCACCAGCTATTTTTCGAGAAATTTGTCTCTTTTCATTTAAACGTTTGTTCGAAATAATTTTTGGCATGTACTTAAACGTAAACGTTTAGTCCGTTTAATTCACAATATTTCATAGAATATTTGTGGAAAGTTTCATAAAATTACTCTATTAATATTTCAAGTTAAAGTTGATTTCTCGAGAGAAACGTTGAAAAAAAAACAAGTTTTTCAAAACGTATATGTAATATAACGCAAACAGAAACAGTAGAAAAAAACTGTTGTCCAGTATGAAAATTAAATTCCAAAACATATTGTTCTCGATAACTTAATAACAAATAGAAAGGTTCAAAATCATTTTTCGAACATCGAAATTATTCAAATGAAAAATTCTCATATTAAACTTATTTAGAGTAGTGTGTGTATCTTTAGACAGCAGCTTCCGGGTTCTTAAATAGAAACTTTTGGTTCAAGGCTAAGACAGAAATAATTCTGCTTTTAACGACCGGACAGGCAAAATAAGAAACGTTTGAGGGAGCTTAATGTATAAGCTTTAAAATAAAATAATCAAAATCTTTTGAAAATTTTCATCAAAATTGACGATTAGAAGGCAGTCGGATGAGATAATCAGTATTCCCTTTTATTTAATCATTGTTAGTAAATATTTGTGTAACTTAGCAACATTTTAGCAGTAAGGACAGTTTAAAAAGGTTCTTGCAAATACTTTGGCATACAAAATGGAATAGAAACTCTGTTCTTTTTACCTTTTACATAACACCCATGGCATAGGCCTTTATGGATAGTTAAAAACAAGATAATAATAAATAGTTTTCTTTAAAATGTTTCGAAGTTTGTTTACCTGGTTTAGGTCTTTCGGCATATTCCAACTGCTTTTATCAAACTCAATTTCCAGAGCAAACTGTCTGCTTATATAACCTCGAAATGGTTCCTATTGGTCTCTTGTTGCTTGACTGTCGCTTGCTCTTTCGAAGTTAAGCCTTTTGTCGAGAAAAAACTAAACTAGTATTCATTTCAAGGCTTGAAAAGCAAAAATTTTTTTCTAATTTCCATGTTTTTCATTAAAATTATGAATAAGCTTATTTTAACTAAATTAACTGAATACAGATTTATGCTATTATTCTTCTAGCGGTGTATCTGTTTGGAAAAAAGCTAGAAGAATGACATGCAGAAAAATGGTGAAGACGCAAAAATGCAACTGCGCAATAGAAGCGCATGAAGAAATTTCGATGTCGAAATCAGAAATGCAAAATAAATATGAATCACTAAAAGTTTCTTTTTTCTTTTTTTTCTTTTTTTTGCATAGAAACCATTGTTTGATAAGGGTAACCATTCTTTGACATGATAAATGCTTACATTAAGGTGTAATTATGAAAGATGATAACTAAAATGAAAAACATATCCGGTAAATAAGGACGAAACTAATGAATATTTAACTATAAAGAATGGAAGCATAATAAAAGAAGTACTGGAACCTGGCAACAGAGAATCATAGTCGCTTACGATTTAATCTTTGTTCTTACCATTCCTATAAAAATGATCAAATTATTGAATGAATATGCTAGTATATTTTACAGAATTCATATAATTTAGAATTATTTTTCAAAATTCTCAAAGGAATAGTTAGTTACCTTACCAAGTGAAGGAAGGAGACAAGACATATTTCAGATAATTGTAAATCAGCCTCCATTAACAGCGTCATTTTATGAATCAAGTGCACTTATAAGACATTTCTCCCTCCTTCTTAGCATGCCTTTGTGGTGTAATGGTCAGCACACTCGGCGCGTATTCCAGAGGTCCGAGGTTCGAGTTCCAACGAGGGCATTGCTCATTTCTCATGTCTCCTGTTTCCTAATCTCATGTTTCCTGCTCCACTGAATTAAAAATATACCTATTTGAGATTTGGAGTGAAGTAAAAATGTACAAGGTATTCTGAAATCAAAAATTGGCCATTTTCCGACTTTTAGCTATACGGAAAACGGAAGGAAAAGGCTTCGTTATTTTCATTACGTCTTAAATACATACTTTAAATTTGATTTATTTACTTTAATAAACAAAAAGAATACCACCACCTCCTTGAATTATTTGGTATTGATCTAATAATTCATATACTTTCCAGGCAATGGTATACAATAGTATCCCTTTTTCAGAAGTAAGGTAAATTATTTCAAACAGTGACGTTCCGAATGTTTTTAAAAGAAGGGTTTTACGCAATAGTTCTTATAATAGTTATTTTCTGCTTTTATTTTTACTTCCTCTTTTCCTGTTTTCACTTTTCTCCAGATGCCGGAAGAAACACAGAAAACACTGCTTGAGTATCAGAATGTAATAAAGAAAAAAAGGTGAGAGGAAAACTTAATAAACCAGAACTTTAAAATTACTCAGTTTTTCCAAAACCCAAAGAATACCCAAGCTGACGCTACTAGCAGTCCATCAAGGTCTCAACTACCGATGAAATTATCAAAAGAACCTAACAGTCAGAAAGAGTTTAGAAAGCATTTTCACCCGAGAATTATCTTTAACTTCAATATTGCCGGTCAAAAAAACGGAAGAAATACTATTGAAATCTATAATTTCTGCAGTAGATATGCATTTGCCTGTGCCCGATGATTCCGGATATGCTCAAGTCCATTATTGCCATCCCAAGTTCAAGCCTTAATAGAAAATAATACTGGATATTACCAAAACTTGGTTTCGAGTTTCAATTTCCCGAAAGACAAAAATGGACGTAATTTTTTTGAGACGTACTCATATCGAATCTTGCCAAACAAGGAAAGAGTTAATCCAATTTCTTAGAACGATAACGAAAGAATAAACCTGTTAATTCAAAATTTCAAATTTTATTTAGAAAAAAAAAAAGAGAGAGGATTGGTGCGATGTTATTGAAGGAAAGATTTATGCCATTCAGTTTTTAGCCAAACAAAACTTAGCCTTCCGTGGTTCCAGCAACAAATTATTCGAAAGAAATAATAATTTTTTAAAGTATATAGACATAATCACATTATTTGACTGTATCATGTCTGTATATATTAATAAAATTCAAACTAAAAGAAATATGCTTCATTACCTTAGAGATAAAATTCAAAATAAAATAATTAGCTTATTAGGGGATAATACAAAGCAAATTATTTTAAATAAGGTCAAACAGGCATTTTACTATTTTACTTGACTGTACCCCTGATGCTCAAACCTGGCAAGCTCGAAGCTGCCTTAACAGAGTTAAGTGTTTAAGAGTTAAACGCCCCAACCCTTAGAGGCGATCCAAGAGGCCGCTAACCTATCAGCCGAGCCAACGAGCTAAGACTAAGCTGAGTCGACAGGAATACTCAGCAACTCACATTTCACATCCCTGTTCTGGAGGGATGGTAAAAACATCTGCCATCAACAGGGTCCCAACCTCGGACAGCAGGACGAAGTCACTTAAACACTGTCAGACAGACCGGGCCACCAGTCCGGTCTGTTAACACAACGTCATGGTATACAGATGTCGAGCGCCCCCCCAGGGGGAAACCAAGGAAGGATATGAATATGCAGTTTTGAGGCCCCAGACGCACTGGAAACCTCAAGCAGTTTAAAGGCTCGCTGAATTCGCCAACTCCATCGACGGGGGAGTTTCACCCCGCACAACCATGAATATCTGACTATACAGCTCCACCACCACCAACGGAACAAACAAGACAGTACCATGCGGTCCCTGCCGAGCCCTGAAAGAGCCATCGCCAGCGATGACTCCAACACCGGTGGCCGAGACTGCCTAGGTACAGATCCTAATCAGTAGCTTCCCAGGTTTTTACCTAAGTCGACACGTGGAGGAGCGTTCAAATAAGACAAAAATTTTCCTGTTCAGACAGGCAGTGAAACGAACTGATTGTTTTAATAATTGCTCGGTGCGGGCCTGCTCCCAAGTGCCCAAAGCTTAAGCCAACGATAGGCTCCACCCTTACTTTTTAATAACGATAAATTCGTTTACCTAATCTGATGTTACTGTCAGACAAGTGAGATAAATTACAACATTTTATTTCTGGGATGTATAAAAAGTAAAATCGTTCATTAAACTGTGTTACATGACTAAACGTTTCTTAATATGAGACTCTACCTTGCTTTCTTCATTTCTTAATATGCTTCTACGAATAGAAGTTCAAAAAAATAACATAATTAGTAAATGCATGAAATAGTCACTTTTCCATCTCTAGTTCCAGAATAAAATGTTGTGCTCATGCTAAAGAAATTGTATTTTTTCCGGATTACTATACTATTTGTCAAAGTAGCATACCGACTGTGATTGAATAAGCCATCGTTACCGACTTTAATTGTTTCTTATTTGATTTAACGATTACCGATAATTATTAGGAAGTTCTGTGAGTTCTGCAATTTGATCAGAAGCTCTTATGTTACACATTTCTTCTTCCATTCTTCTGTAATTTGTTGCAACAATGGAAATTATTCGATTTATTAATATTCAGCGTTCAAACAACTCAACTTCTTCTTATAGTACATACAAAAATGTACTATATAGAAGTCAAATATTAATCCGGTTTGCATTATTTCTCCCGTTTATTCTGTAGGTATTACAATTTTATTAACTGTTTCTCTAATTAGGCAACTGTAGTGAATTCTAATTTCTGCGTAACAGTTGGGACAAAAATATCCGTTAAATATAATATGGACTTGTTTATGGTTCGAAATATTTGGCATGAACCCAAAAAAATATCTGGTTGTCACAACAGTTTTATGCCAAAAGACGTTCTTAATAAAGTTAGGTAAAAAAACATGAAAGTAGTATTTTTAGCGCGGGTAGTAATCACCAACCAAATATATGATTTTTTGCCAAAGTTTTGGTAGTTTTTTAAAGCCTTCGTATCAAGCATGTCCAAAAACAGATCAACCTCATTTCGGATGTCCTGTGCAGAATGGAAGAGAGCACCAACAAGATGTACGTGCAGGCGGGTAAAAAGGTAGAAGTCCGAAGGGGCGATATCGGGGCTATATGGTGAGTGGGGCAAAAAACATCCCATTCGAATCCGTACAGAGTTCAGCCGGTGAATGCAGACACATCTTGCCTTATCTTGATAGAACATTGCGCCGGAACTCATTTCGACGTTTTTCCTTGATACCAGTGTCAGCACGGACTACCATCTCTCTGTAGACCTTACTATCGAGGGTTTTACCTTTTTCCAGATACTCTTTGTGAATAATACGGCGCCAATCTCACCAGATACGAAGCATGATTTTTTCTTAATCAAATAGCGCTTTGCGACGCTGCCGACGGGGTCACTGGACGCAGACCAATTCCATTTTCTGCCGTTTTCTGGTGGCTGAGTCTATCATATATCAATCGAATGGCATTTCGCACACGAATCATTGTATTTTTATTACACATTCCAGGCAAAATTATACTTCTGCTTCTCTGCTTTTTCCCGTCTGCATATAAGCATTCCGTACCGTCCACACGTATACGGAAAATTTTGTACTAGTGATTGCACAAACTTTCCGATAACAACATTTTCTCTTGATGTAATGACACTTAATTAGACGGGATTACGGCGGTTTTGTTTGCGTTGAAAGAGCGTATGAATAACACGGAAGAGTTAAAAAAAAATTTTTTTTTCAATAATAATGCCAGACGAAAGTATTTGCATGCAGCTGTCTGCAGATGGCTTCCTGTTTCATAGAACAATATAATTATAAAATTTTTCAAAGATATTGTCAATATCAGAAGTAATCTTAAGGTTATATAAATATCTGAGTTGATAAATTTAGGGCAAAACTGGATTACTCAATTGTAAAGGTCAAACTCTAAAGGCACTGTGTGCAAGTACACTGCGCAGAAAAAAAAATGGGACAGTTCCATATCTTCCATTCTACTGGACCGATTGACGAAATTCAAATTGAGTTTTCATGTCTCGAAAGCGTGGCCTAGGATATACATTAGATTTATATATAGCATTGTTCTAATATAGGAATTTTGACTCAAAATCGGACTTTTCCTGAAATGAAATCCCAATGTTTTCCTATATTTCGGTTCTAAAACTCAAATTATGCCTGAATATTAAATTTTGTAAAATGTGGTGCGAAGTTTAAGAAGAATTTCAAAAATCTATCCTGGCGCATTTTTTTTAGTTTGCGCCGAGAATAATTCACTTAGCGAACTTCTTAATTTATAGTAACCTATTTTCTTTTCCCCTTCTTTTATTGTACACGAGTGGAAAAATAGTCATCGTTCATAGCTTCAAATAACTTTAACGAGGTGCGTAACCCACATTTGGCGTTATTAATGCTTATAACATAACAAGCCAAATTTCAAAACGCGCCAATATGTAAACTCATGTATATCATCCGAATTAAAATTCCAAATTCCGAATTAAAAAACTCTAATTTTTGTAGTCGTGCCTGGAAATACGTCCACATTAAGATGATGTTAAAAATTTCATAGGTTATAATACAAAAATGTTTTCGAAAAATTTATAAAAAATATTTTAAAATACAAACTTTAAAAATAAATCATAAAATATGTGCGAATTATACTTGGTTGAAGCCTAAATTTTGAATTCTGGAAGAAGGAATCAAGTAAATTTAATAAAAAAAGAGATATTCATAAATATATATCAATTTCAATTAACATTCAGGAGCTAAAATTTTAGCTGTTAATTTTTTAAAAAGTACTCGTGTGATTTTTGCAAAACATCGAAATTTGGCATAATTTGAGTCATAGAATCGAAATATGGGAAAAAATTGGTATGCCTTCTCAATAAAGTCCGGTTTTGTGTCAAAATACCTGTATTAGAACAATGCTATGTATAAATATAATACACATCCTAAGTCGCGCTATCGAGACATAAAAAACGCAATTTGAATTTCGTCAATCAGCCTAGTAGAACGAGATATAGAACTACTGCACCACCCCCCCTTTTTTTTTCCAATGTAAGTATATTATTATTGCAGTTTTGTTGCATTCTGTTCCAATCTCATTCCAGAAAATATTTCCTTTGCAACTGTATATGTTATTTCCATATTAAGGTCCATGTCTTTCACATTTCTTATATCTTTTTGCCTTAAATGAAAGAATAAAGTGTATTCAGTATCGCCGCAGAATTTAATACACATATGTAAGAAAAGAAACTTCCTCCGCCATTTTTATACAAAGGCGCAAAAGATGTTCCACATTAAAAAATAGGTAATATTCATAAAGTAATATTATTCAATTTAAACATACGTATCTCTGTTCTAAAGCCATAGTAGCCTAACTTCAAAAAAACATTTTACTTTTTCAGACTTCAAATAGTGCATTATGTTAGCTTGTAACGGTTTTGCTATTTACGATAACTAACTTTTCTCATCTTTCGAAGATTGTGCATCTCTACAGAATGGGTGTACAATGAACATGAAATAATGAATTAATAATCGCAACACCTTTAACTTTCACGGTTTTAGATTAAGAAGACATTTATTAAAAAACTCTAAATATGTAATATACGTGTACGGAGTTAACACACTAAAAGAAATAATATTTTTTCTCTCTCAAGGAAAAAAAAGGACAGTATATTTTTTTTTCATTAAATTCACCATTCTACAGTGCTGTAAGAAGTTTAGTCTCATGGCAACAAAAATGCAACGCACGTCATTAACAGTAATAATCTTTTCGGTACTGCTATCAAAATCGGTATAGCGGTGTACTTTTGAGACTAAGCAAAGGCTTTAGTAAGCGTAGAGGAAATGATGTCATGGAAGCCATATCTAATCATGAGAATGGATTTTTCCCTACGCGCGATGCTGATTTGAATTTTGAAATGCTACTTTAATGCTGATTCGAATTTTGAAAAGCCGAAAAACCATAACGTGCATCGTCTCCTCCACGACATATCACAAACGCGGAACACGCTGCAGAATTCGTTATGAGAAACAGTTATTCGGGTAAAAATGGATAACTGTTGTCATAATTTATGAATCTTGAGTGTACTTAAATGACTGCAATAAAAATTGATCCATTTATTAATATCAAAGAGGAGAAAAAGTCTCGAAACATGGTTCGAGGTATCTAAAGAATGTTTTTGTAAGAGATTTATGATTGATGCTGGGTTTTCATTTAACCGCAAATTAAAAATAAAGCGAGTGAATAAAAATGTTAAGGTCATCTCCACATATTATCAAAAACATATTTTATACCCAGTTATGAAATATGAAATACCTTCTCTCTACACACAGTGTGATCAATCAATAGAACTGCATCAAGTCAAAGCAAGCAGCGTCTACTGTTTAATTCCCCCTCCCCAAAAATGGAAAAAGAAACGAGTCTAAAGGCTTTATTCTTCATTCAGATCCCTTCTAAGTCTCCTGATCTGTCACCAATGTATTTTTGTGCTTTTAGACTTTTAGAAAGCTGGCTGTCCAAACGTCGACCTAAAGCCTGCTTAGAGTTTGGAAAGCTGTTCGTGAGCAATGGGATAAGATACCTCTTTCGATAGTACAAAAGGCTTTATTTTCTTCGAAAATACTCTGGTGTCTACGTATTACTGTACTTCCTTTTTATTGTTTTAAGTTGGGAGGAAACTAACTCACACAGGTAGTTTGACCCCAAAAATGCTTTCACTGTTATTGCGACAAGCGACTTCAAAACGATGAAACTAAATTATAAACTATTGACTCGAATATGAACACCAGTAGTCGAGTGGAAGAACAGTAGAGTACAGTAATCTAAGATAAAAGTAGGAATACTGGCAAAATGGAGTGTTATGGTTTATATTATAATAACTTCTCTTCCGTGCTAAATCTGTCTAGAGCTTAATTATTCTCCTTAATTATTCTTTTAAGCCTATTAAAGCAATCCTCTCTCACTTTTGAGCTCAACCAAATTTTTACTTTACATAAAGCACTAAATGATCGCTAAATAGCATGTATAGTATATAAGTGAGGGAAAGAAAATTTAGGTTAGGTTAACTAATTGAGCTAAAGCAACCCGAGTACTATCTACGTGCGGTAAAACTGACTCGTCTTCACGTTCCACATACCGCGAAACTCATGAAAATTCCGATGCAGCCAGACGTTTGGCAGAAACTTGAAATACCAGTGTTCAGCATTTTTTTCCGCTCGATTGCTAGTGAGCCTGCAAAGAAATAATAAGGGTATGTTTTAATTGCTAAAAGCGTATTACTTCCAAAGTCAACTTTACGCTGCTGACCTCCACTTTCATTTCTCTCGAAAAAATGCGCTAAAGCTCTATTGCACTACCAAGGTGCTATCGCACTTTACAGGTAGTATAAATCATGAAAACGCTTTTTTGCTAAACTTTTCATCTGGCGTCTTTAATATAACCACAGGTATAATAAAAGTAAAGAAAATGCTGGCAAATTTTTGCTGGAAAAATATTTTCCACACTGATAATATTAAACAATTCGGATAAGAAATTATTAAACACTTTTTCTAAATTCATCATATGTTTCCAAATAATAAAAATCTCAAAAACTCATTTTTTAGCTTTTTTTGGGGAGATGGGCTAAATTCTTGGTCTGACATCCTTAGCAGCATCATAGACTATGGTAACAGCAAGAAAATGCTGATAAAAATTTGCTGGAAAATATTTCACCCACTTAAGATATTAAAAAATTATTAGAGATATTTTATAATGCTTGTTTTAAATTACAGTATTGGCGGACAACAAAATACTCTCGCATAAAACACCTCTTGCTTTACAATACTTTTTCAGGAATGTTGAAAGTATTTTTTTGCAGTCCACACACTGTCGCATATTCAGGTTCTTTTTTTTTTTTTTAAGCTGTATTTTAGCCACAGGTAATGTGTGATACAGAAAACCTTTATATCATGCCCAAGGATAAAAATGTCTATTTAAGTGATTACGGCAAAGTCTCGAGGACTATATGCATATGGGGAGGAATGCTTAAGGGAAGGATTTTCTAAAAGGAAACTGGTTTGTATACACGCTACACATGGGGAAAACCACGAAAACGCCCATGCAGTCAGCTCGTTCGCAGGATTCGAACCTCGGACCGAAATACCAGTGTTCAGCGACTTTACTGCTCGACCGCTGTGGGCCGCGATAAAGTTTAATTAACAAAGAATGAGTGTTTCTGTTTTAGAGGATGTTAAATTAATTTGAGAAATAGAAATGGAAATTTTATCGGATTTAATAGTTAAATTTTTCAGAATCAAAGTAGTTAAAGATTTGCTGCAACAATTAGTAATCTCATAAAAAAAAAGAACTAATTTACTGAAGGTACTTCAAACATGACATTGCTATGTCTATTATTGCTATTATTCATATTATTATGATTATACCTGTGGTAAATTCACAATTTCTGGTACAGATGGCTGGATACAGAAACACATAATAAGCAGAAATCTGAATTGCTACAAGATACTGAATGTTTGAAAATAAAAATATAAGAAATTTTGATTTTGCATGGTAGACAGGTTCATGCGGGAAAAATATCGGAAAAAAACATTCTCATAAAAAAGATAACTTAGAATGCCAACGATTTGATTTTGAGCATATGATCACCGCTAAGCTCACTGGGGTTATCTGCCTATGCGAAGGGCTGCCTTTCTAAAGAAATCTGGATCGTGTTCACATTACACATGGGCGGGGGATCGGAAAGGCAACTCTTCTTTCGGGATTCGAAATTTGGTCAAAGTACTGGTAATTTTGTTTTATCTACTCGGCCTCTGGGGGAGACAAACAGATAAAAGAATCTAAAGATTGGCTCTAGATGTGAAAACTACTTGTATATAATTTTAGCTTAAAAGAATTTTATATATTTTTTTTAATTACCTACGATGGACACAGGGTACCCGCCAAAAGGAGGGATTCAGTGTGGTAGACATTTTAAGGAAACCGACTTGTAGCCACGTTACAAATGGAGAAAACCACGAAAGCGCCTATACAGTCAGCTCGTTCGCCATAGTCCGAAACTCGGACTGAATTACCAGTGTTCAGCGACTTTACCGCTGGGGGAACATAAGCAGATTTCTAAACTGAATTTTTATAATTTTATTTTACTTGTTTTCTTTATGTGGATGTTTGGATCAAATCTTGAATTAATTGTTGATTCCTACCGACCGGATTTTTCTTGAAATTTTCACCCACACCTATCTTTACTATTATCGCGTGCTTGTTAACAGTGGTGGATTTTTGAATCAAAAGGTTTAATCCTTCGCTATTAGCAGTCCCACAGTTTAGATTGATGGAATCTAAATCCCGAAAGAATTTGAATTTTAGAAAGTTTAAATTTGGTTTTTAAATTTTTAGCCTAAGGTAACAAAAAATTTACTGCGTCCTAAAAGATTTTTATTGCAATAAAATAGAGCTTAATATATGACAAAAATAAGTGGAACTTTCAAAGGAAGAGTTTTCAAATTAAAATTAAAGAAGCTTAAATTAAAATTATACTTTTATTTTGCACGCACACATATTCACAGTCTCCACAATGTCCTTACTCAGCCTCTATTTTCCTCTACAGTTGATCGTTTCTAATATATATTAATAATCTCACGAAGTTTTATCATTTTAGAATCATGAACTGGTAAATGTAAAAAAAAGATATTTTTCATTTTTAATTCATGCAAATAATATTAATGTATAATGCAAATAATATTAATGCTATGTGCCAATACTGAAGCCTGCCAGTGTTTTCTAGAATACGAATTATCCAAGATACTCTGAGTAAGGAGGTCTCATTTTTACCGTTCGCCCAACGGTAAAGTCGATGAACACTGGTAATTCGTTTCGGGGCTCAAATATTGGCGAACTTGCTGATTTCACGCATGCTTTCGCTGCTTTCCTGTACAACGTGTTTACGAGCCAGTTTCCCTTCGAATGTTCTCTGCGAAGGCAACTCTCATCTTAGGCAGATAGCCCTCGAATGTTTTACGATGATCAGACATGCAAGTCTATGAATAAGATCTCTAATACGAATTTTGCCTTTGGCCTTTTTTTAAAACTTCGCCTAATTTATTTATTTCATTGACAAGTTTCATATTTAATTCTGATAAGGATTTAATAGTTGAAATCAGGATCCGAAAACTGGCTCTGTTCTACGAAAGATTTCCTTCAGTTTAATTTGTGGATTAATAAACAGTTAACATATTTAGCTAGGAGATACTGCCTGTTATATTGCATTTTTTTTTTCTTTAGATATGCCACAATTATTAGATTTCCTAAAAATTTTAAATGTGATCTTAAATCATGGACTCCTTTAATAGCCCTTGGGAAAAGTTTAAACTGACAATTAACGTACTTTGCTTAGAAGCACATTAATGGCTCCAATTAATCTTTTTGTATCTTGTTTCATTACTCGAAAATTAAATGTTTAACAATTATTAATTTTACGAGTGTAAAATAAAGAATACACCTTCAGTAATAAAGAGTGTAAAGAGACAGTAGCAGCCTCTGGGGAGGAGCTCATTAAATTAGCTTTCTCATTAAATATCCAGACTATTCAACTATTTCTCTTTCTGCATGTTACATTTAACAGAAAAATGTGATTTTGTACACTTTGCAATTTTTAAAATGTCACCATCGCGTCTCCCCAGTGTAGAGGCACTTTTCTGAATTACTCTACTTACATTTAAATGATGAAGGTGTTCATTGTTTGCACTACCTGTTAAGATTATCAGTAATTACCAAGACTGGATTTCAGCGAAATCGGTCTTTAATCAGTCTTTATTCGCATGAAAATTTTTGTGAAAATTAAATATGACACTAAATTTAGAGCCTAAAGTAAATACTACAGTTAAGGTTTTGACACTTTATTTTAATTTCTACATTTACTTAACAATCTTCACATAATTCTTCATTGTTCTTGTCGTAGAATCAAGGAATTCCTATGATACAGGAGGTATGAAAAATTTAGAATGCCGTCGCCGGGACTCGAACTTCAGACGTCTCGAATACGCGTCGCGTATACTTCCATTTACAGCACGAAGGCATACGGAAACTGGATAACAGTTTTACTGTTGGAATTCATTTAAATATAATTTTAATAAAAAAAACTGTAAAATGTTATTTTTTGCCAGAATCATTTTATAATAAAACAGGATAGTGTGTAATAGATTCCAATGAGGGAAAAAGAAGATGGACAATTATGATTTTCTTACTTTTTATTAAAATTTAATCCGCAGTAATTTATACATAATTACATGTAGCAAAAGAAGTCCAATCTTTTAACCCTCTCAGCGTTACGGCCGGATTTTTCCGTATAGAAGGCTGCTTTCTATATTCGTCACACATGAAAATTTTTGCTATTTTTTAATATATCTGATTTCGGTTTGGATATATATTGGAAGAAAAGAAATCAAGGTACAAAATGAAAGAGTCATTTTTTAATTAAAATCAAGAAAATAACAGCTTTCTTTTTATTAAAATTTAATCCGCAGTAATTTATACATAATTACATGTAGCAAAAGAAGTCCAACCTTTTAAAGCTCACTTTTATGCAGAATCCAATACATCACATTCCATACTTTCATCACTAAGCTGCAGGCGTTTGACCAGCAGTGGAGGTAATCCGAGATGAGAGGCATATTTTTCCAAGTTTCTAAAGTTTCTTCTAATGGTCATACAACACAAGTTTTCTAAGGTAAAACAATGACGTGATTTATGAATAACATAATTCAGTACAAGCTCACTTTTCAATGGAAAACCGGGGCTATTTAAAGCGTTTTTCCAGTCGTGTGTCCCTAGAATCGCACCAAAATTTATGAGTAAATCAACAATGCGCTGGTTTCCAATTTTGCATGCGTAATATAACGGAGTACGGCCAAAATTATCACGACTTTCGACATGACTTCCAGAGAAGAGAAGTTTCCGAACTAAAATTTCTTGTTCAATCTCAATTGCAAAATGTAGAGCAGTTTTACCCCGGAGATCAGCAGCATTGACATCACATCCGCGGTCTATCAAAAACATACACAAATCTAGACGTGAATGATTTTCAGAGATTGGAATAAAGTTTGCTGCATCCATAGGTATTAATGCCATACAGTTTAAAATATTTCAATAAGAATGGTTACATAAGCAATCCCAAGCAATTAGTGAACCATAAATTTCAAAAAATTGTTTCCTGTCAGTAAAATGGCAAATATAAAAAGTTTAGAAAACCAGTAAAAAAAAATATCCCGTAAATGCCAGCTGTTGAATAAAACACCGAGTCCACATTCTTATTCTCATCATTATAAACATAAATCTCTATAAATAAAAGAAAATCTGATGTGGACACCACATAACTTCGTTGTATGGCCCATGAAATTATGAAAATTTTTTTCTTGCATATAATTTAAACTTATGTCCTCGAAATTCATTAGATATGTATTTTTCATTCCATTAATTCAGTTCTCGCGTTTCGGCAAGGCAAAAATACATAAAAATTCAAACCATCTTCATTAGAAATGTAAAATACAGAAAAATATAAAATAAGAAACGCCGTTAAAGCATAAATTTAGCAACACAACAAACTTGTGTTCGGCGTAGATTTATGTATAAGATCTGTTAATGGATTTCGAGGGCACATGGGTAAAGCTTTTTTTTAACCAGTAGTAAAGAAATCTGCAAGACAAATTTTTCTTCGGTTTTCAACAACTAAAACAGCCGGAAAAAAATTGCGATTAAAATTAGTTTCTACAGAAAAACAAGCCATTCGGTCAGTTGGCAAGAAGGCTAATGTTTCGGTGCACGAAACTGAGAGTTTAATTTTGGTGGCACTAAAAGAATATACTCAAAGTTCAAAAACTTACTCAATTCATTATTTTGCTAAAGAGGTTCAAATGTAAATATTTGACATGTGAACATTTAACATTGCATCGGGAATTCTAAATATATGCTGCTAATCTGTTTTTAAAAATTTTGTTTTAAAAAACGCTTAAAGACAAACAAAAGTATGTTAGAGTGAATCCAAGAACAGCAGACTGGTAACCCGCGATCCATAGCGAGAATATGAAATACCTTGACTCAAACACTGGTGCGAGACTGAAATCTTCATCCTTTAAGATTTTATTTCCTTTTTTTTTTAACATTTCCTTTCTATTCAGTTTTATTCGTGTTTTTCTTGTTGACACAAATTTAAGCTTTCAAAATTTCATCATATTCTGAATACCATATATTTTAATTTCGCAGCGAAAGTAAATTTTCTCCAGTTTTGTTCCGTATTTCAACAGAGTGATTACCTCACAAACGCCACATATTTATTTGCGTTGTTTTTCCATAATTCACTATTTAGAAAATTAACTTGAATTGATCAGTTTCAGTTTTAGTTTTGAAGATATTACCAATAATTTTATTACATGAAATTTAAAATTTTTAAATATGTTTAATTTTTGCGATAAGACTGCGGTTTTAAGAACAATGAAAAATCAAATAAATTCTCTTCAAGATAGTTCTCAAGTACATGCATTTAATATACATATGCAGTTTGGGTGACGAAAAATAAAAGTTTCCGAAAATGCACCAAAGAAAATTTGCATACAAAACTAGATTTTTTTTTGGTTCGACTTATAACGAAGATCATGTGATGTAATTAGTTAACATTTTATTTAGAAGGTTTCATCGAGAAGCTTTATGTTATGTTCCAAGATGCCATTCCGCCAAACTTAACTTCAGTTGTGAAATTGTTTTAGCTTCAAAATTAATTTTCCTTTAAGATATGGATTTTATAAAATTATTTTTTTTCATTATTTATCATAATTGCATTCATTAGAGTAGTAGATATTAAGGGTACGTTATTGACAGATGTTTGATATATGTACAGATCCTGAACTGGACATCTTGAAACTTTCAAAATATTTCTAAAAATCGTTATTTCTGCAGAAATAAGAATCTGTGTTAATTTTAAGTATTATTCATTTGTTCTTGAAATAATCCCAAATCCAGAAGTTTCAACAATTGTTATTTGCCGTATTATTTCAGTTCGTATATAAGTAGTTATATTAACATTTTACATCGCTTTCGGTTTCATATCAAATAAAGTAATTACAAAACGTTTAGTGCAATAAAGATATTTTTATTTAAAAGTTCTGTAATTAAATTACTTTGTTATTATAGGAAAAATGTTTAACTAAATGAATTGTTTATTACCGAATCACAACAAAACTTCAAGAAAATTTACTAATTTTGTCTTCAATTTTATAGCGTATTGATTTTAATAAAAATGTAAAAACAATCAAATTTATAAAGGTAATTATCACTTAAACTTTTAAAATAAAAGTGTAATATTTACAAATCTTTTTTAAATGTATGTGAAGATAAATAATTCATTTTCTGGGTTTAACAAAAGCATTCTTCTGCCTAAAACGGTTTCTTCCATTGTATTCCGACAATTTCCGTTAAGAACTCAATGCTGATACTATCCTAAAGTTTAAATCAGATTTATAGAGTAATTACGATATAAATAGACTGAGGTGGCAAAGGTCATGGGATAGCAATATACAAATATGCAGATGGCAGTAGTATCGCGTACAAAATATGTAAAATGAGCAGAGCATTGGTAGGGCTTTCATTTGTGTTCAAGTTATTTATGTGAAAAGTTCTTTGACGTGATTACGGCCACAAGATGGGAATTAACAGACATTGAACGCGGAATGGTAGTTGGAACTAGATGCATGGGACATTCCATTTAGGAAAGTCGCTAGGGAATTCATCATACCGAGATCCACAGTGTCAAGAGTGCTCCGAGAATACATAATTTCAGGCATAATCTCCCATCACAGACAACGCAGTGGCCACCAGAATGCACTTAATGATTGAGAAGATGTGTTTGTAAAATTGTCGGTGGACTCAAGGCGATTGGAAAATCGTGGCTTGGGCAGATGAGTGACAATTTCAGTGGGTAAAAACTGATGGATGGATTTCACTGGGTAAGAACTGACGTCGAGTGTGGCGTAGACACCACGAAACCATTGTGGAGAAGAATGGGTAATGTGACTAGGTCACAACTGTTCGAGCCTGGTTTGAAGAACATTCTGGAGAATTCCAGCGAATGATTTAGCCACCTAGATCACCCGACATAAATCCTATTGAACATTTAAATCCCATAATCGAGACGTCACGTCGTGAACAAAATACCGTACAGGCAAAACTTTTCGCAGTTATGGAACTCTACTGAAACAGCACGGTGCAATATTTCTTCCGGGACTTCTGACGAGTTGCTGAGTCCGTGCGACGTCGAGTTGCTACACTTCGCCGGGCAAAAAAAAAAAACGATATTCGGAGGCATCCCATGACTTTTGTCACCTCAGGTAAGTATTCAGAGTTGCCATGATGACACCATATTTCCTGCGTATTTTTTGCCTTGTAAAATGTTTAATGACAAGCTTATAAAAGACAAG
>KK112888.1:8116-114446 GCA_000611955.2 Stegodyphus mimosarum
AAAAAAAAAAAAAAAAAGAGCTTAGTGTGCACTAAGAGGTCAAAACTCAAGAAAACAGAGGTTTAAACACAGTGCTGTATGTGACCTGCATTCGAAGATGTCAGTCAGAGAATAGTGTTCAGTAGCCTACAAATTCTACATTCTTTTCAGAATAATTGTTTATTCAGTATGGATGCACTGTCATGAGTTGCCTGACTTTTAACATGGCATGATAGTTATTCACAGAAGGATGAACCAGGCAAATATTGAGGGCCTGCACAGAAATTTGGTTTTCCCATGTCTATACAATTAAACATTTTTTGTTGCATATGATACTGATGGCATTTCCATACTTATACAGAAGATAATGGATTATCTAAGTGCAAATGATGTAAGGAGTTCACACTAGTTGTCATAAACAATAAAAACCGAGAAATAGTTACAATGCATACTTCTATGTAGGCTTGTTGACCATGGCTATTTGTCTCCCACTAAAGACAGCCAAAGGTGTTATGTCCCATTTCTTTCATATTATCATAAAGCTCAATGAGTGGAATTATCTGAAAGCATCTAAACTGGATGACAAAACACTGACATTAGGTGGCCTGAGCTTATAAATTAAGGTTTCATTTGTTTCATGCAATGGATATCTGAGAGTTAATCAATATATCCATTAATGATTCCCTGGCTATAATGTATTGCTAAATTAACTTTATGATGATATGATGATCATTTGGTTTACACTACACAATTACTAACAAGTATGGGTTATATGGATTACCATATCCATTCATGACTCTCTTTAGGTAAAGAAGTATTTCAAGAAGATAATGCAACCTCTCATCTTTTTTAATTAATAGGAGATACATTAAGAAGTATTTTACTGACATTACTACCAAGATTTAAACTTGGTTCCAAAATATGAACTCCTTGAAGCATTTTTGACCGACAACACAGTATTTTATGATATGCGAACCTAGAACTATTCCAATGGAATAAATTAAAATTGATGCAATGTACATTTAAATAATATTTACATTACTGCAAGCTCAAGAAGAAGCAACTTATTTTTTAGGTACATATCAATCGAACTTTGACCTCCTAGTGCATTCAGGTTTGGAAAACACAATACACATAATAATGAATATAAGGAAGTCACATAGAATAGTTTGTTATTAAACTATGCATGGCTATTAGCCAAACTTTGTAGATTCAGAAAACCAAGAAACTATAATTTTTTTTTTGGAACCCTATAATTTTTTAGGAGAGTAAACTTTAAAATAGAATTGAAAATGTATAAATATTACATATAATTTCAGGGGAAAACTAAAAGAAAACCATTATTTCATTATAATTTTAAATGAATAATTTGTATACAGGTTTTATATGTGCAAGTATTAATTTATTAACCCATACTGCAATGTACAAGTTAAATGGCTGGGACGTACTTGCACTTTTTACACAAAATGTTAACGGTCTGATTCTATTAAAATTACCTGTAAGCCAATTTTACATTTGGCATTTGTTTGATTCAGCATCATGCTTTTGTTGTTACATTAAATTAATTAATTTTTTGCTTAGATAAGTTGTGGTAAAGGGCATTAAGAGCTTTAGTTGAAAATATTGGGATGTTCTGCATGAATTTATTAGCAGAATCTATTCTCTTTTCTGTTATTTAATTTTTAATGTCAAGTTGATTGAGATATTAACATACTGATGTCTACTTGAGCAATAACGTTTTTTTCCTGGCCACAAGTAACAATACAGAACAATGTCAGAAACTGAAAATCATCAAGACTTCGGTGATTCTAGATCATCAGTTTAAATCTAATACAATGACATGTAGACATGGCAATATTTTTGGCTTCACTTACTGTTTCGGTCAGATAGAAAAATGATAATCTCTCACAGAGCTGGCGCCAGACCAGTGTGGTCACACTGGATGTCCGAGTTTAAGGACAGCACAATTTTAGAATTTAGAAGAGCACCAATCAGCAAAAATTAGGGATGGCAGAATTTTTAGAATTTAGTACAGGCACTGGGCAATAAAATTTAGCCAGCCCAGTCCCCACAATCTCTCAAGGGTCAAAAGTGGGATCCAAACCATTAATACAATGCATTGTTATTGCTCACAGTGGGACTTCTCTAGCCAGCAGGTATTTTAAATTACATTCAGGATTCTCAGTTAGTGGGAAAAAGATCCGATTTATAGGACACCCGCCTCCATTTGTTATTATATTCTCCATTCTCAGACTCTGTAAGGGAATGATTTTATTAGTTTATTTATTTATGTTTGGCTAATGGTGCTGAAGGATATTAGATCATTCTGGATATTGGATTTTTTGGACTTTGTACTATATCTCTATATGATTCTTTTTATCATTCAGAAGTGGCAAGTTTTGTTGATTTTTTCCTATATGTATTTTGGAAAAGTTTAAAAATTCTACATCACTTAAATATTCATCTGAGCTTATTACATACTCTTTTTTTCTACAGAATCTTCAAATTCAACTAGAGCATAGGATAAATCTTCAATGCATTCATCAACTGGTAAAAAAGAAAAATTTCTTTTTGCTTTGCCATTATCAAAGGATTTAATTTCACACATAAATTATTTAGTGAAAATCAAAAACTTCAAAGTCTGATATACAAATTATATACCACTAGCTCTACAAGACAGCAATATTTGAGCTACATGATATCAATTTATAACACTGGCCTCACTCTGCCACTTCATATGCAACACCATGTGGTAATACCAAACACTGTTCACCAATCTCCCACATGTTAACCCAGACATTTGTCTCTCTCTTTACATATGACATTAATGCTGTGACATTGGCATTTATCCTCCAGCTTCAAGTGGAATTTTAATCTGTATCTCAATTTCCTTTGCAAAATATTATTTTTATAATGTATTCTGAGAAATATGCTTTAATTTGGAGGTTTGGCATCGTCACTGAAATTTAATTTATTTTCCGTCAGACAACTATTTATTTTGCTCAAAACAATATGCATTAATTTCTTTGATAAATGATGACTATATATCTAATTTTAAATGAAATGTACTAATTTTAATATATTACACATTTAATGTACATTTACATATTTTTAATGCCAATGATATCTACCAAATAGATCCTAATTTACAAATGATATTTCATTATGTAACTTTGTAACATCTAAAATTCTAACTTTATAGCATCTAAAATTCTATCTTCATCTTTTAATTTTATGATTTTTACAGCCTCCTCTATATTTCTCTTTAATGTAATTGGTATTCATTATTTTACAGTGATCACACAGCAATGAAAATACTCAATGTGTGAGGTGAGACAATTATTTACGATACAGCCTCTTGGCTTATGGATGACAGATATGTATAGACTCCCATATAGACAGAGAAATACGCCTTCTTTTTTGCTCCTCAAACTGCTTTAAATCTGACTGAGCAGGATTGTACTTATAAAAGCAAATATACTTCATATTATTTTAGGTAAGTATAAAAATACGAAATAATACTTATTTAATCATTTTAGACGTTTAATTCTGAAAATTAAAATAACAGCAAAACTATCTTGAAATTTTTATTGACTTGTAGAATACTTAGTAGACTGGCTTGGAACCCTAGGCTTCTGCAGAATACAGTTTGAAGACCACTAGACTGAGGGAAAGGATGAGAAGAATTTTCAAAAGGAAATTGGTATATTACACATCGGTAAAGACATGAAAATACTTAGGAAATCAACCCATTCACATATGATCTCAGCCTCGGTTAAACTGCTATTGTAAAAAGCTCTTAAATTGGATTAACAATTTGGAAAACACACTTCTTAATACATCAACAATTCTTGGATCATAGAAATGCAGACATAATGGAAATATTTATACAATTCATGGTTTACGCATCACCCAAGTGACACATTTATGGTTTACAATGCATAATTTGCAAGTAGCTATTTCAATAAATTTCTATTCGCTACACATTTGCTATATAACCAAACTTTTGTGGATAGATTAGAATTGACTAATCAGTAGGTATAAATCTTATAAATTTTAGTCTCTTAATGCAGTTTTTTTTTTTCTTTTTTAAGGTTGGGGAGAAGAAAAAGTCAAAATATTAAGCACATCATGTTTTTCTAGTTTTTTCTCTCAACAACAAAAAGAAAATTTGTCAACTTTCTCAATAAATATTCTGTAATATACAAAATGAACCCATATATGATAAAAAGTCCCAAAATTAATTGAAAAAAAAATTATTCTAAAAAATAATCCAAAAGGTATCTGCTTTTGAAAATTTCACTTACAGTTAAATGAAAACAGATTAAATTATGATGAAAAAAAAATAATGAATAGATTAATAGCGTATACTTAAGACTTAATAACAAAACTGAAAAACAGATCATTAAAAAAAAAGCTTCATTAACAAATTTTGTATGAATTAAAAAAAAATTCTACAAAATAAAAATACCTTTTTTTGTCATCTTCCCCATGATCTCCATGTGATAAACCTTTACCACTAAGACCACTAGTGCTCGGAGATGATAACTGTAAAAAATTTAGGAATATATTTTGCAAGATGTATCCGATAAGAAACTATAACATTTCTCCTAAAACAGCTCAAAAAGATCTGTGCTCAGTAACACATCTTTCAAATGTAACATCAGTAATACATCTTATTCAACAGTGAACTTTAAGGGGTTTTCACAAGCCCTTTGTTAAATTTATTTCTGTTTACAGGCTTATTGTTTTATTTTGTTTATTCCATGAAAAATGTCTTGCACATCACAATTACATTTATTTTAGTCTTTTCTCAAACTGAGGATCTTGTCTGGTTAGGATCCCCTGAGAATCAGGTCAAGTAGGTTATAGATAACATAAAATTTAAAAGGTATTGGAAAATGGTACCTGTTTTCAATAAATTTATCACTGGGTATCAAATTACACTGGTTATCTTAAATTATGGAAAAATCACAAAAATCATGATTACTGAAAAAGTTACATGCAGAATTTTATGAAACTTACCCACAATATACAACACATAGTAAGGTTATCAAATAACATAAAAAAATTACCAGACAATTATGGTAATATAGAAATTAGGACATGTATAAAATGAACAAATTGAAGGCGTCAGTTTGCTATAGGAAAAGAACCTTCAATATGGAATATGATTGCCTCTAGAAGTAATACAGCACATAAACGATGTGTGATGCTTTCAATTATGCGGTCTATCAGTTCCATAGGAAGCGAGAGCCATTGCTCTTGCAAAGCAGTTGCAAGTGCGGCAAGGCTCTGCGGGGGCAGACTGAGAGCAGCTAGACATCTCCCTAAAGCATCCCTGCTCGATAGTATTTAAGTCCAGGGATTGAGCTGGCCACTCCATGCACATAATTATTTCCTGTTGAAGATAATCATGTATGACACAAGCCCAGTGTGGTCTTGCGTTGTCGTCCTGTAACAGGAAAGCATCACCTATTGCCCCGGCATATGGGTGCACATAAGCATCAAGGATATCATCTCTATAAACCTGAGCATTTACGGTTCCCCTTGGAAAGACATGGAGGTCTGTGCGTCCACCCAAAGAGATGCCACTCCAAACACAGACACTGCCTCTTCTGTATGCATCTGTTGATGGATGACAACAGATTCTAGGTTCTTTCCATATCAAGTAACGCCTACTATCGCTTTCTAGACTAAACCTGGACTCACCCATAAAGAGAACAGCACTCCATTCATCAGGCATCCAGTGGATATGTTGTTGTGCCCACTGAAAACGGTCCCTCCTATGGCGTGATGTGAGCGGCACGCAAATTGCCATTCTCCTCGAATACAGACCACCTTCCTGAAGCCTTCTATGCACAATAGTTGACGTTGACACCAACCATCCAGTGGCTGCAGCAAGGGAGGATCTAAGGAGAGTCGGAGTAGCGGTTTTATTCTTGCGTGCACATAATGTCAAATATCGGTCATCGGCGCTCATCATAGCAGTTGGCTGTCCTTGGCTGAACCTGTGGTTTGACTCCAAAGTCTATAAATCACAGAACTCTCATTTAGCCATCTGGCCACTTCTGGTCGACTTTGTCCAGCCTCTAGTCTCAAAATGGCTCTCCATTGTAATTCTGCAGGCAAATGATGCCTGGAGGTCATTGTTACAAATTGGCTATCTCAGATTTCTGATGTCACTATCACAGTGAAATATGTGGGCTTGCTCTCAAACATAGACTTTTATGCTCCTTGCAGATGACGTATTCCGAGTACAGCGCCACTATTTTGCATGTTGCAGTTTTACTCAGTTACTTGGCAACATATTCAAAGTTTACACGGTTTGACTTATTTTTGAGGGAGTTATCACTATTTTTGTGATTTTTTCCTTAATTTACGATAACCAGTGTATTTAATATCAAGACGATGTGATGAAATCCTGCTGTTTAATTTTCCATTAAAAGTTATCAATAAGTTATTAAAATATTTAAAATTATTAATCTAGTCTGAATGATGCAGAAAGTAACTAACAGCTAATGCCAGACATCAACACAGACTAAATCAGAAGTATACGCATCAAGTAAATGCATAGTAAGTCTGCAAAAAATGAAACTTATTTCATGATTTCAGAGTGCCAATAGCAATATGAGCATTTTGCCATTTATCCTGCTTTGCAATACAAATCTCACTTCAGTTGTTATCAAGTAACTTTCATGTTCATATATATATCTGTACATGGGAAGAACAGCAGTTTCATTCTATTCATGTACACAGCAATAAGGTTAAAAAAGTCAGGGAATTGCACAAATTTGGCACTGCACACAGCCTTAGCAATGTGTGCATTAACCCTCTGATGGCACAAGGTTTCCCCAAGAAAGCCCAAATTTTTGAAAATTACCATGAGAAAGAGTCTTAATTTTAATGCCAAAATATCCGTGGTATTTTATACCTGTATTTCTGCACTTTTAATATATTGTGTTAATTTTTTGAATACATTTCAAGATGCATGCATATATATGTTCTTACAAACATCACAAAAAATATTCTAGGCCGTATATGGCCTTGCCAGTTAGAGGGTTAAACATTATATATATTATATTCATTACACATAAAATCCTTTTTTCATGGAGCTTCATGTATCATTAGGGTTACTGCTATCTACTTAGATTTCTACCAATGTTTATGTTATAATTACGTAGATACTGCCAGTGTTTATGTTTGGTGCTGGCCTCCCGTTAACAGAATAGTACGATTAGATGATTTGATTTAAAAATAAAAAATCAATGAAATTAATCTTCCAGAATTTCCTCAAGCTTTACATCATCAATCCTAAAACAAAATCAGCAAGAACTGAATGGGCCTAACAAAGATCTAGGCTATGAAATATTAAAATTCAGCTATGTATCCAGAACATGCAGATTTCAAATGGCTTTTGATGTGTGGAACAAATTATTAATTTTTGCAAGCATTTTGTATTGGAAAATAACTACAAGCTTTTAAAAATCACTCATAAATTTGGTATTTTACAAGTGCATCAATGCCGATTATAAAGGAATTATCACATATATCAGAAGCTCCCCAAAGTCACAATGTATTCTAAAATCTAACCTCTTAATCAAGAGAATAATTACTGCTATTAATAATTAAATAAATTCCCATGATTCTTAAAAATCTAAAATTAATTTATGTAAAAACCAAAGGAATTTGAGGAATTAATTATTGAGTGCAAGAATAAATTTCATAATTACCACGAGAAAAATTACAGGATTGTGTTCTGTAATATCTTTGGAAAATAGAATATTGCAGCAATGAAATTATAATATAAAAACTTAAAATGTTGAAAACTGAACAGGGCTGATTTAAAAGTGATTTTTAATGTTCATTATTCAAAGACATGGAATACAGAAAAAGTATCATACTCATCACCAGAAGAAGGAAAAGGGATATTGTAGAGCCATTAGGTTATTTTTGAAGCAGGAGGCATGAAAAATGTACATGCCCTCACAGGGACTTGAAGGTGGACCTCTCAAATATGTGCTGAGTGTGCTACTGTTACACCATGAAGGCATGCAGAAAGAAGGGAGAAAATGACTTATACACACACTAGCCAATGAATTACAAACCCAAGATCAATATTTTATTAAACCACCTTTTGCACAGATAACTGCTCTGATTTCTTTGGTCATCAAGTCTACATGCTTCTGGAGTGCATATATGTCCAGAGAATAACATGCATCAGCTATGCAGCTTTTTAGAGCTTGCAAATTAGGTGGAAGAGGAGAGTGCTGTCAGATGCATCTTTCTACATATTCCCCACATTTTCTATGCGGTGGCCAGGGAAGGTGCTGGAAGTCTGACTGATGTTCAGCAAATAAATTTTGAACATTTCTGGCACAACAAATAGTTGCATTATCATACATGAAGTATCAGTTGCCATCAGACAAAAAATGCAACATTGCAGAGTGCACTTGATCTGCCAGTATATCTAGGCATCTCATGGCTTTCTGTTTACCCTTGAGAAACCTGGGGCACCACTTCCAGCAGAACATGTCTCATATGATACTAGCACCAGACCCTTGCACAGTGCAAATAAGGCAAGATGGCTGCATGGGTCTGTCACCAAATTTGACATCTTCCATCAGTGCAAAATAAGGTGTAACATGATTCATCAGACCACATTACCCATTTCCAGATATCCAGTGTCTTTTTTCCTGACACCACTGCAAACGAATTCTTGCATGTCATGCAGAAATGAAAGGTTTTCTCACAGCACCCGACTGTGCATTAACCTCCTCTGCACATGGCTCAAGGCAAAATCTGTTGGGAAGAGCCTCTGTTGATGATCTGTGTCGATTGAAGCAAAATACAGTCTATGTTCTGCTGTACAATTCGTCAGAGACACCACCGATCTCTCTCTTGGAAAACTGTGCTCGAACCGCAGTTACCTCTTCTAAAGGATTGTGTTCAAAATCAAGGCCCAAATAAGCCCTTTTTCAAATGGTGAAAGATCTGTTGTTTTTTTCATTTTACTTTACTCATCGTGAAAAGCACTCTTACACCTTACTTATATTAGCATTCTAACCAAATGTAACACATGTTATAAAAAAAATTGCATACTTCATCCATAGCATGCATTCAAATGAAAATCTCAAAAGGTTTCTGATTCATTGGCCAGTGTGTGTAATATAACCATCAAATTTCATAGAACAGCATGAATTAACAATACATTAATATACATTTTTGTTCTTGATTTCACTGACATGGCTTTAACAGTAAAATTACACAACAAAATTCCTACCAGTGTACAGAAAACTAAAGTTATTATGGAGACCACAGTTAGTAGCAATGAAGCTGAATGAGCATTCTGCTATACGAACCATATTTCCACAAGATCTTCTTTACTGTAAAACATATTTCATATTAAACAACAAGCTACTTACATGGAAACCTTTAAGAGAATTTAATCCTAACCTTACATTTTTTTGAAAAACCATTGCTCAGCCCTAAAACTGTAATTTACAGCTCCTGGAAAAAATTTTCTGCATAGCTAAATTTACTCATTATTCAATACAATTTGTAATACACAGTAATTTTTTAGTTTATTTAAATTTTAAAAAGTTAAATTGTTCATTTGCTTGTGCATTTATTATTCGTATTTTTTGATATTGTAAAAAGAAAAACATTTGATTAGAATTTGAATTAAATTTTATGATGTAAATTGTGATCCCTTTGTTGAAATTTTCACAGCTCACCATGGCATGCACTCACAAAAATTAATACATTAAACAAAGCCATTGGAAAAGTAAGTAAAATTTGAATGAAAGAACTTTGAAAAGTCAAAAAATCGAAAATGGCACAATTTTTAAAAGAGTAAATAACAGATTTATGAAAAACTAAATAACTAAAATTCTGGCACATTTATTTTCATGTGTTACACATTAAAATGGAATATTTCTTAACAGGAGATCTTAACTTTAAAGTTAAAAGAAACTGCTAAGACAGATAATAAAAACCAAATTGCAAAAAATTTGCTGGAAAATAAATATTGATGTACTTTCAACATTAATGAGTACTAATTTTAAGAGTAAAGTTTTCTTACAGCATTGTTTTCTTGCTCCTGTTGTTTATGTTTGCGGAACCACAGGTTCTTATATGTATCTAACTTCTTGCCTTTGTACCGCATCTAATAAACAATATGCAAAATTCATATTTTAGTTTCAAAAAAGTATATACATATGTGAACCAAGATAAAAAAAAAAACTTGAGTATGCAGGGTTTAATACATAAACAATATATAAAGCATGTAGAGTTCCTTTATATACAGTAGACGTTCGTCTTTACGAACCTCTTTTTTACGAACACTCTCGATTTGACGAACTAGCGAATGGTCCCGAATACACTCCCATAGATGTAATGTAATTTTGCGCTCTTATTTACGAACTACAAATCAGGAAAATCTCTTTTTTGCGAACTCAGTTTTCATACTTCTGCGTGTTTCATTGGCACGAAGTGTGAAGGTCAAATAAAATCTCCAACTATTTTGAGGCAGCAAGTGCGAAACATTCGAAGAAGTTCAGTAAGGAAGAAGGGGGCGGAGAAGAGGGGGAATTAGGACAAATTTATGGTGTTGTTTGTTGTGGGAGGCTCGGTGGGGGTGAGACCATTCGTGTTAAAGGGGTTTGGGTTGATCTAAAACAGAGTTGTTGCTTTTTGTAATGTTGTAGTCATTTGATCTGGACAACTCAATCAGTGAAGTCTCGTTAGTCGAGAGGGAGATTGGGCCAGCTTTTGTTAAGTAAGATTCTTAGAGCTATGTCGCAAATGAAGAAACGAATTTGTTTAGCGGTTGAAATAAAGAAGAAGATCTTAAAAGAAGTTGACGAAAAAATATTAAGCAAGACACAAATTGCTCAGAAATATGGAATTCCTAAAAATAGTTTATCGACGATTTTAAAGGCAAGAGAGAAGATCTTTGGAGTTAAAAACGGAAACGATGAATGTGGACCCTCCTCTCGAAAATATTTTCGAGAATCAAAACACCCAAATTTGGAAAGGGCTTTGCTTGTTTGGTTTCGAAAGATGAGAAGCTTAAACATTCCAATTGATGGAAATGTACTTAAAGAACAAGCACACTTTTTTGCTTCCAAATTAAACATCAAAGATTTTCAAGCATCGGATGGTTGGTTACAGAAATTTAAATTTCGGAATGGTTTGAGTTTCCGGAAAGTGTGTGGTGAAAGTGCAGCAGTAGACACGTCATCAGCAAATGAATGGAAAGAAGAAAAGTTGAAATTGCTTCTTTCTGAATACGCTGCAGATGACGTTTTTAATGCGGACGAAACGGCTTTGTTTTTTAAGATTTTGCCAGAAAGAACATTAGCTTACAAAGGAGATAAATGTGTTGGAGGTAATAAAGCTAAAGAGAGACTTACAGTTTTGATTGCAGCCAACATGACTGGGTCACAAAAATTGCCTCTGCTCTTTATTGGAAAATATCTGAAACCAAGGTGTTTAAAAAACGTTCAGAAGATTCCTGCTCCATTTTATGCTAATAATAAGGCCTGGATGACTGGCAACATCTACGAAAAATGGTTGAGAGATTTAGATAACCGTTTTGCAGCAGAGAAGCGCAAAGTTCTCCTAAGCGTGGACAATTGTACTGCACACGTGGAAGTCACTGGGATTCAGGCAATCCATGTGGAATATCTCCCACCAAATGCAACTGCAGTTTTACAGCCAATGGATCAGGGGATAATCAATAGTTTCAAGCGAAAATATAAGAAAGTGCTCTTGCAAAGAGTAATCCTTGGCTTGGAAAGGGAACAACCTTATCAAATTGATATTCTTGGTGCAATGCATTTATCAATCAGTGCATGGAATGATGTTTTAGATGAAACAATTTCTAAAGCCTTTCGACATGCAGGTTTTATTAAAGAAACAGACGTAACTGAAGAAATTCATGACAATAGATCTCACGACGAAGATGAGGTTCTCATGCATGAACTTCGCCGTAGAAATCCACAGTTGCCAGAACTTTCATTCGAGGATTTTTTAAATGTGGATTCTAATGTCATCTGCACGGAGGAAATATCGGATCACGATATTATTAGCAGCATAATCAACGAGAATGAGAGACTTTCAGATCCAGAAGAAGAAGAAGAAAATGAAGTAACACCAAGACCGACTTTAAAACAAGCTGCTGAATACTTGTCAGAACTTAGACGATTTTTTGAGGCCAGTGATAATTGTGAAATGCTAACAAATATAGAGAAGATGGAGTCTTGCATTGTACAATCTGTTGTTTTAAAACAGACAAAGATAAGTGATTATTTTGTTGCTCAATGACTTAATAAAGGTACGTTTTACTCCTAATACATAAATAAAAGCATGGAATAGTATCACTAACCTGTCTCGAAAACATTAAAATGTGAAATACTAACAATTTCCGATGTCTTTCTAAATTACGAACTCTCGATTTAACGAACTGTTTTCGCAGTCCCTACGAGTTTGTAAAAACGAGCGTCTATTGTATATATTTCTTATTATTTAAAAATGTTTATTCATGAAACACATTTTCAAGGAATAATATGAAAAATAAATCTAATAACGCCAACCCTGTGACATATATATCTACAGCAGAAAAATTTTTTTTATTAAAAACAAACTTTAGTTTTACTGCTCAAAATAAAAAATAGCTTAATCAGAAGAAATTTGATTTATTAAACAATGATTTATACCATAATTAGAAAAAAATAGAGACAGATGCTTGAGAATGCTCGTAAATACTTTTCACAATGAAAATTTTAAGAATTTTCTCCCCCCTTCTAAAATTTTGCTTAGTATCATGAAGCCTAAAAATTTTATGCTCTGGATATTTTCTTACTGTACTTTTAGTAACTGTAAGTAAATTTGCATGTAAAAAAACAACAAAAAATAAATGAAAATTTGCCGCTTGTGAAAATTTTCAAGTCACATATATTCTTCCTCATGCAGTTTTTCACGAAGAATTTTTATTACGAAATTCTTTTGAATAGTAGAAAGAAAAATAAAATTCCATACAGAAAACAGTACACACCTCCAAGAACTGTAAATTTATATGTAAATTAAAAACAAATTGCAGGAAAAGATAGAAACAAAATAAAAAATTATTTTAAGGTTTTGTGTCACATTGCTTCACATACTTTCCACAGTGTTCCATTAAAAATAAATTTTTTTGACTATTTTTTCTTCTGGCATAATAAAATTAAGCAATAATGATAATAAAACTATGTTCATCATGAATTGAAACCCCAGAACAGGGATAAGCAACCTGGTCTCCACCACTCATTAGTGGACAATTTAAGCTTTCATGATGAATGATTAAGGTTTTTGTCCAATGACGAACTTCAAGGAATACATAGACGGATATAGACACTCAGTAAAGAATTAAACTTTCATTTTCCCCACATGCAGCACTCTCCTGTTTCCATGCATTCATATGGTTCTGTCACTACTTTTAGGTGTTGTTCTGTGAGTATAGTGCATAATAGAGTTATCATATCTAACAACACATGATGCTTAGTGAAACTTTTCCAAGAATCAAGCTTCTTCTATCATTACGAAGTTTCTAGCCAAAACATTTTCGCTAGAACCGATTTTCTGGCTAGCTTTGAGGGACATTTTACATTAAACCAGTATCATATTTTCTGCATACCCGCAACAACGCGCTGAAGGAAATATTTCCCAAAATTTTAGATTTCGGAGTACCTGATTTGTTGATCTATGTGAAAACCAGCCCTCTGGGGAAAATCTACAAGGGATATGTTTACTACAAGGGGTAAGTTTCAAGCAAGAGACTATCATCTGTAATGTAAAATGACCTGCGCAGCTAGGCAGGACCGGTTCCAATAAAACTATTTTAGATAGGAACCTCCAATGGTAGGAGAAGGAAAAGCATGATTCTCAGAAAATTTCTTCTAACCTCAAGCATTCTTAGATGTAATAACTCCATTACAGAGGAAAGTGTTTCGCCTGAAGTTTTATCACTCGTAGGTTCCCCCCCCCCCAAAGACTAATTTTTTTAAGTCAAACAATTAAATAATCCCAAAACTAAAATTCCCAGAACTGTTTCTTTGGCATGCTGTTGAAGATAGGTAAAATAGATGTAAAAATTTTTTAATGAAAACAGGATTTCAACACTCAAGCTATGAGTTAAGTTTATTTCATGTTGGTGATAGCACCTAGTAAGATTTGTGAAAGTAAGTTCATGTCTACAGTTTAAAACATATATAACTATTGTCTGTTTCTGTTCGTTTACTGGGCTCACACTGCAAAATTTAGAAAGATGCAAAAGAAAATTCGAAAGTGTAATTTACATTAAAATTTTTCCAGTATTGATATAACCTGCTAATTGCATTAAAATTAGCTAACTACAGAGCACAAGAAATATAGTAAGCCTAGAATTCTCTTATTGCAGGTGTCGAGTTCAGTACTGTACGAGAATAAAATTTTTGAATTGGTTTCGTCTAGTTGAACCTTGCTATGCCAAATGGTAAAACACTTGCTGAATACTGATAGTTTGATTTAGGTTTGAATACAGGTGAATGGGCTGACTGCATCATAGGTGTTTTGTACAATGTCAGTTTCCCTTAGGAAGCCCTTCAGGATGGCACCCTCATATGTTTACAATAAATAGCTTTCCTATGCTCTGCAATATCCAAATAGTTTGAACTATTTTTAGTTGAAAATGAATAAATTACGTGTTTTGTTTTGTAAAAAAAAAAGTAACTTGTTGAATTTTAGTTTCTTAGAGGAAAGAACGAAAAAAAAAAAAAGGATTATGTATTTATTTCTAACTGAGCCAACAGTTATATGAACAAAACTTAATTTTGCTTCTTTTAGCTGAAGTAGAAATATGTGGTTTCTTTTGGTGAATAAAAAGGGTTTTACACTTCAGTTTTGCCGCAGAATGTCTGTTTTGCATTTTATTTTACAGAAATTAAAATCTTTAATTGGGTTGTTGCAAACCCTATGTGAGGAAAACATTCTATATATAAAAAAATAGCAGTCACACATGTGCATAATGATAAATAAATATAAGCCTTAGGAAGCAAACCTGTTGTTAAAACAGGTTTTATTTATTATGCATTGTAACCAGAGTTAGGCATAATTCGGTCACAATGTAACTGATTAATAACTAAATTGCAAATATAAATAATGCAGTTGAAAAAAACATTTCAGATAAAATATAACTGCAATTACACTGTAACTAAATTACTTATGCTCGTAATTACAAAGTAATTGTGGCTACAACTATGACATAATTCAATTACAAGGCCAATTAGAGGAATGGCCATTGAAGCAATTCAATTGTAATTGTAATTTGAAATCCTTTAATTACTGCAATTGCTATTATGAATTGTTCAATTGCAATTACAACGTAATTTTATTATAAACTGTACAATTACAATGTACTTGTACTTACATGATTTATAACATTACAAATACAACTGCAACATAATAACTACAGTTATAATTATACTACAAATGCATTAACTAGAACTGCAATGTAGTTGTAATTAAATTTTAATTAAACCCTGAGGAATGCATATTATTTTTACTTATGATACAAAATACTGTCCTAGAAAAATAAAATCTGTAGACATGATCATATTTGTTGCAGAAATTGGTGTGCAAGATAAATGGAAATAATTTAGAAGCAACCTTCGTCAAGTGCTGAAGGCTGCCATGTAGTGTATATGTTACCGGCAAAGTATGAAACGCTGGCATTCTATATAATGCTGGAAGTTTTTAGGCAAAGTATGAAATACAAGAATTATTGCACACTTTCCCTAGCTATTGTATATAACACCTAGGCATTTTATAGAATGACAAGTGCTTTTTAAGCAAAGTATGAAAAAAAGGTTATAATAAGGCTATTATTTAAAAGATGCTCATTCCTCAAAAATAGAAATGTTATTTTGAAAAATTAATGAGAGTGCTAGTAAAAAACTGCTATTCAAAACATGTAAAAAAAAAGAGTTAAATGATCTTGATACAACACAACAAATTTGTATTTTCTATTTGGCTGAGACTGAGAATCAGTAGGATCTACCTGACAACAGAAATTAAATTCACATACAGTCATAAGTTTCAAAGCAATGCTCTTTTTAATATCTTTGTTTTTTTTTGGCAGGGCTCACAAAGATGGTTGTACAGTTCAATATCATTATGTGTAATGTTTTTGTATTTGGTTGAAAGTTCTTTCAACATTCTGTCATGTCATCCATGTCTAGTACTTAAATGAGTTTTCATGAAGTACGGGAAATAACTCAGCATATATGCCATAATACTGTATAGCATTGATGCTTTCTTTAACAGGATAAATGAATGTACTTTTGTGTTCCACAAACACCATATCCTAGCAACTATGCAGCCAGTAGTCCTGTGGTTCCTTCTTAGTAGTCATTTTGGCTTTTTTACATTATTTATTAACTTCTGATAAATAGTTTCAGTTCTTTGAAATAAATCGGAAATATATTTCATACTTTGCCGGTTTGTCACTTGGCATTCTGTAGAATGGCTAGGAAATGTGTGAAACATGAATCGTATCATACATTCCTATCTAGTTTTAGGCATTATATACAATGCCTAGGCATTCTATAGAATGCCGGATTTCAAACTTTGCTGGTAACGTATACACATGACTACAGCATCATTTGGGAAGACAATATATGCCAGTACTGTGCATCGAAGGCTTCATATGAAGAGACTGTATGTTCGAGTACTGAGTATTTGCATTCCGCTAACAATCTCAATTAGACTGCCTCATATTGGCATAAAGCCCTGTTCATGATTGAGTCCAGATTTACCTTGGAATCAGATCATAAGCTAAAGTGTCTAGAGAGGCCAAGACTCATGGAATCAAGCACAGAACATCAAACAGTAAGCATTCAGAGGCAGCAGCTGTATATCATAGTGTGGGCTGGAATTTCAATGGGCACGGAATTTCAATGGGCACCCAGCTGCACCTTTAAAAACAATTTTGTGATGGCTGCCTGGTTTCGGGATGAAGTTCTACACTCCATTATGAGACCTTACGCTGAAGCAGTTGGTCCCGATTTCTTTGAATAGGTCAACATCTTTAATGAGGACCTTGCAAAGTGCAGGCATTTCTCACATGCAGTAGCTGTCCTATTTTCAGTATCTAAATTTTAACGAAAATGTTTGAGATGCCCTCAGGCATGCTGTATCTGCCCACTTACCTCTTCCAGCCAGTCTCAGACAGCTGGAAACTGACCAAATAGAGGAATGGCCATTGTTAACATCCTTTATAGTTGATTACCTCATTAAAAGCATGAGCAATAACTGTAAGGTTTGTGTAAGCATGGTCACATACTTTAGTGTATGTTTTGTTTGCTTGAGTTTACCTTTAACCCTTTGCACTCTGTTATGGCGACTTTTAAACTTAATTTAATAACTTTTGATGCAACTTTTAAAATATGAACTTTAAATCCACTGCAGTACAAACGGTTAAATACCAATTTGTTAAAGACCTAAATATGACGTCATCATATAATTTACAAAAATTAAACATTACTTTCATCTTTGTAGTTAATGTTTTCTTTCAAGCATAAATACTGTTACGAATTTTGTATTTAGTTAGCTATTTTTAGTAGAATTATAATTAAAATTGTTTTATATCCCATTGCAATGCAGCACTAGACATATTTTAAGAGAAAGCTATGCCGGAAAAGTAAAAATACAGGAGCACGCGCATTTAACATTTAATAAATAGATTCTCGTAATTCACGTATAAATTGAATAAACGTAATTGACTACAGTGTTGGCTGTAACCGTAATTCTACTCTTTTGCTTTCCAGAAATCTCGAGAAGCACAAATTACCAGAACTTTGTCGTAACTGATTAAAAAGCTTAAAAAGTCGGAGAGAAACATCTCAGCTGAGTTGTTGTTTACTTAGCTGCTGTAATTTTGTAGATCAGATTAGCTTTCTCTGTACTTTGGATTGCATTCTATTTAACGTTTTAGTAGTTTAAAATATAGCTACTGATTATACTGCGTGATATTGTGATAATGTACAAATATCTCTGAGGAAAAATCTACCATTTTGTTATATTTCTTGTGATAAGCATAAATTTTATTAACTTTCTATCGAACCTTGTGCATTCAATCTATCAACCCGTACACGCGCAACAATATATTTGCTATCTTCATGCGCAGTTGGGTGTTCATCAAAGCTTTAATTTTCCATTTTTGTGGATTTTTCTGTCACATGTTATACTTTCAAAAGGCAGTGCCTACACAAATAGATAAATTTAGCTATATAATTTTTACTAAACTCCCACTTAAATTACTTTGCAGTTGCTCTAAATTAAGTACTTTAGAACCAGTGGGTGTAAAAAAATTTTACAGCAGTAAAACAAAGCGGACGGTAGGTATAAAATAACTGACTATTCCTGTCCTAGACCTTATTTGTCTTAATAATTCAGCCTTCAAGGCCTTTGCAAGTTTAATGAATTTAAATAATATATATGAAATAATTTAGAATACAGAAGACAGATGTTGATGACATAGTTGATAATGATGACAGCCAACAAAGTAGTTGCATTAAAGATGCTAACAGTCTACCAATTTTAAACTAAAAACAAATTTAAAAAGCACGTTCTTAATACGAATTGTACACCATAATGCACAGAATCTATCCCCCCCATTCTTGATCCCACTTTTGTCTTTTATGCATCTTATGACAATGTGATTGATGAAAGAAGTAAGTGTTGACATGTTGGCAGGACAGCAAACAAGAATGTGATGATTCAAGGTGAAGTCATGGTTCAGAAATAATTTAGTTTTGGTTTAGCCATATTTTGATTGGTTAATTAATAATAATTTTCTAAAATTATTATTGGCTAAAGTCTTATGATAATGAGCAATATTACAAGATCACATGACATGGATTAATTTTGAAATGGCATGCAGTTTATTTATCATACGTAGTTACTATTTTTTGGGCACAAAGGAAAAATAATCAAATTACTATTGCAAATGAAACTTCATATTTTTATTTCACATATTTGTATTATGTAAAACATTTAACTCCAGTTTCTTGCTTATTTCTAAAATGTCCATTTGCAGCTTTTGTAAATGTATTACTTTTAAGACCTCCAACAACTATGTGGAGGTTTATAGCAAAATTGGTGAACCTAATTTTGCATTGCTAAAAGTCTTGTTAATAATCTTCAATTTGATATACAAAGAAATGCATATTAATGTTTCAATTCAAATATTCCTCAATTTCATGTGGCTATGACATATAATTCTCAGTTTACACCAGAGAAAAGGTAACTCTACATAAATGCGTTTTAGATTAGAAATACTTTCAAGTTTAAAAGCACACAATCAGGTATCAGATACTGAAATATGATTCAGTTATTTCGAAACTGGTAGAATAAGAGACTTATGTATTACAGATTACAAGTACTGAGACAACTAAAGAAAATGATTAGCTATATATATTCTTCTGAAAATATGTGATCATTTCTCTGGAGTCCAATAGCAGAGATTTTGCAACCAATTTCAAAATGCACTTTAATTATGACCCTCTTAAAATATTATTTTGGAGTAACAATCATCAATAATTACTGTTGATTAAACTTGATTTGAATCTTTAAAGCAATGTCTTTTTACTCCAATATTAACGATATTATAAATGTGCAAAATAACATTAGAAGACTAGCCACAATTAATAAAGTAAATATAAAAAATTTACTTAAAAATGCCATATATGCATAATTACAGAAACTTCTTGTTACTATTTACAGCAGCATATAATGTTCAATATAAAAATCACAGCCTGCAGTATTATTTTTTGAACAAATGAAGCTATATTTTATTCATACATATTAAGTTATTTATTTCAAAACATAAATAATATACATACTGATGACCATCCACAGCCAGACTTCTTATCGGGGTTTAAGAGTTTTTTGCAATGTATTGCCCAAGAACTTGGTGAAGAGAATATTTTTTGTGTTTCTTGGGCACGAATTTTACCACCAGGCAGTAAATCTCCAACAAATTTAGCACCCTAAAAGTAGAGGAAAAAAAAGATTAAATTCAATAAGTCTGAAGGTATGCTGACTTAGGAAGATTCTTATTATATATATATATATATATATTCACCCACCTCCAAAGGATACACATCCATGCCACAGAAATAGCAGCTAATGTTAATTTCAGAGAATGCCAGAAAAATATTTCACATATTTCATTCATTCATTGTAAAATATCTTAATAACTTTTATTAGGCTTATTGGATAAGACATGTACTGGCATCGCCTTAAAAATGCTATTCTCTTACTTTATACTTCATGTATCCAATTACACAGTTCCTGAATGAAGCAAGTTTAGGACAATATGAGGGAACACGGTCTTAGATCACAGTTTATTAATGACTGCAATACTTACAGCAAGCATGATTAAACTCACGCTTTCTGTATTAAGTTTATGCTTGCTGTCAGTTGAACATGCACAGTAAAACCTCAATTCATGCACATAATTAGTTCCTGAAGGTTGCTCATCATCTGAAACATTTGGAAACCAAAGCTATTTTTCCTACAGGAATTAATGTTAAGTGGATTAATATGTTTCTGGACATAAGATTACTGCTTATTTAAAATTTGCAAAAGTACCTAGTTTATAACACATTACCAATGGAAATCCTTAAATATAATCCAAAACAAAATTAAACAGATAAGAAATAAATTCTGCTGTTCTCAGATCAAAGAACTCTGTATCTCTCCTCTTTCTCTCACCTCACTGCCCCCAATTAATTGCTTTTTCTTTCTTTCTTTCTTTCCTTCTTTTTTTTTTTTTTTTTGTATTGTCGCAGTTCTTTCTTGTTGTGCTCTAAGCCCATAATTTTGCCTGGAATGCAATATCATAGATAATAAAAATATTCATCATTGTCTTTGTCTGGAACACAATCTTGCCACAATTTCCTCCAGGTTCATGGTCCTGTGAGTGACTTGCTGCTATACTTTGTTAATGATATTTCAAAAAGTCTCTAAGAGTTAATTCTGTGCTCAAGATTATCTGAAAATGAATATTTGAAAAGCAACAGTTGTCAACTTGAGTGCTTATAACTTGACACCAATCATCGCCTAAAATACATTTTGATCAGCTAATTTGTTTATAACAAGAGATGTTCATGATCTGATGTTCCACTACATTACAAACCATATTCATTAAAATTTTGGATTAGTAAATAAAAGATAAAAGTCAATGTTAAGAAACCTGAAAGCATTCTCTTCATATTTAAGATAAATGTAAACATCTTAGTTATGATGTTTGATATTGTTATTCCTTGGTTCCTGAAGTAAAACAACCCAACATTATTTTATACCTAAGTTTAACATGGAAGCTTTACACTGCAGTGAATTGATGACATAGGAAAACTACCACAGCTGAACTTCTAGAAGTCACTTATCTTAACACACAGCATATGTTTACCATTTCTACCAAGTAAATTTATTTTGGGATCATTGGGAATTGAATGTTCCTTGCAACTGTGACATGCATGCTTCAGACCTCATATAATATGTTTAGCTAACAAACCTAGAACTGTGAGATCATCATTCCCTCCTTACTTGCTTGAAAAGTGTTTCAGTTTTAGATGAAAGTCATAAAACCATGTTGCACTCCATTTTCCTATGTGCATATCTTGTCCGAGTTCATTTATATAAAACGTTTTTTAAGTAAAATCAGAAAGTACAACTTTTTTATATGATACAGATGAATCAAAGCGTTTTTTAAGTAAAATCAGAAAGTACAACTCTTGCTTCCAGATGACATCTTTTGGAGTAGACAAAGAGATAAGAATGCTCGGGTTTTCACCAACTTTTACCGTACAAAGCCAGATATATCATCGAATTGGTTCACTTTTTCCAACAGATAATGAAACGCATAAAGTTTTGCAAGTTTATTTTATGGGTCAAGAAGAAAATGAAGTAAGCTGTCATTGTCAGCATATTGATGGAGTTGAGAGAGATATAGTATTGAAAATTCAAAGAATGTACATGACCACGACGTTTTGATAAATACCTTCAAAACTGCAATAGAAAACTGGCCTCGAGACGATTATAAAGTCGTCATTCATGCTGATTGAACTCCACTTGGCGAACATGTGAGCGATATAATGCACAGACAATTAATGAAGTTGCTATCTTAGTTACTGGCAACTCATGCCCTCCATGAGATATAGTGTTATGAGCACATGATAATACACTGACACGCGTAGCAGATACTCATAAATATTACCATGCTTTGTAGTACCCATTAATTTTTAGTAAAGGGCAATCGGGATACCATTTTCATATTCCACAGATTAATCCAACTACAAAACAGACAGTTCCCAATAAAAAAGTTTCCTGCATGGATTTTTACGCCTATCACATGATGCTTCGAGAGAATGATTTCTTCCTCCTGAGGTCGAGGCAGCTCTTTCATCAATTCTTAGTAGATATGTATATCAAAATAGAGTGTGAATGCCTTCTTTACATTTCTTTAAACCAGACACAACTACGAGTTAAAAATTACATTCGCCTACAAGATGCAATTAGCACAGATGGTAATATTAGCCCCAACGACTTAGGCAAGACGGTTATTCTTCCTTCCACTTTTGTGAACATTCCCCGCTATCTGCATGAATACACACAAGACGCTTTCGCCTACGTATGCACTTACGGTAAGGCTGACCTATTTGTAACTTTTGCCTGCAATCTTTCATGGAAAGAAATAACAGAAGAGCTTATGCTTGGACAAAGAGCCACTGATCGACATGACATAATTGCCCGCAAGTTTTGTTTAAAAGTTCGAAAGATCACTAATGTAATAACAAAAGGAAAAGTATTTGGAAGTGTCCAGTGCCACATGTTCTCCACTGAATGGCAGAAACGAGGTCTGCCACACGTGCACATTCTTATTTGGTTAAAACAAAAGCTGCGATCCAACCAAATAGATAACATTATAAGCGCCGAAATCCCGGATCCAAAACTAGATAAGAATTTGCATGAGATTGTTATAAAAAACATGAGTCATGGTCCCTGTGGAGCTTGCAATCCAGCATCATCTAGCATGAAAAATGGCAAATGAGTGAAAAAGTTCCCCCGGGAGCTACTAAAGGAAACAGTGCACAATGATAAGGTTACCTTTATACAGACGAAAAACACCCACGATGGTGGTAGAAGAATTATGATTCAAACTCGCAGTAGGTTAGTCAAGACTTTTGATAATAGCTGGGTTGTGCCATATTCACCCACTCTATGTAAATTATTCAATGCTCACATTAATGTTGAAGACTGCAACTCTGTGCGATTAAATACATTTGTAAATCTATCAATAAAGGAAGCAACCAGGCGATCTTCAGTCTGCACTACAAAAGTGTGTTGCAGCCTCTGAATGAAATACAAACCTATCAAGCAGGGCGATATGTCAGTAGTAATGAGGCAGCGTGGCGGCTCCTTGGTTTTCCACTACATGAAAGATATCCAACTGTTACACATCTTGCCGTACATTTAGAAAATGGACAGCATGTTTTTTTTTAATGAGAATAATTTTCAAAAAAGAATTTTATCTCCTAAAACCACACTGACACTTTTTTGACCAAACATACTTTTGTGAAAAGATTATTGTATTCCGAAGTTCTCCATTATTATACATGAAATAAATCAAAAAAAGAATGCAACGTCGCTTTCAAGGTACGCCTGTTGAAAATTGGCCAGGGGTAAAATCACCGGATGCTCTTGGTCGTGTCTACACCATCCATGTAACGAATTTGGAATGTTTTTGCCTGCGCATTTTACTGCATCATGTTTCAGGTCGAAATAGCTTTAAAGATCTTAAAATTGTTAATAGTCTAGAATGTCGAACTTATAGAAGCATGTGAAGCTCAGGGTCTGTTAGAGAATGATAACCATTGGAACGAAACTATGGAAGAAGCTGTACAATGTCGATCACCAGATAAAATCAGGAAACTTCATGCAACCCTTATATCATATTGCTGCATTTCTAAACCTCAAACTTTATGGGATAAGTACAAGAAGGACACGGAGGAAAATATTTTGTGGTGACTGTAGTGAGTACATGCACATATGACTTTTAATGATCCCATCTATAACGAAGCACTGATCATAATTGAAAACAAGGTTTCGACAATGGTGGGGAAGAAGCTTCAAGATTTTGGAATGCTTAGTCAATAACAATCAGACGAAAATTACTTTAATGATGAAATTGCTTGAGAATTAGACTACAATTTCATTGCATTGCAGCAGCAAGTACCAGAATTGGTCCCTCAGTTACTTCCAGAACAAAGTCACATGTTCCATCAGGTGTTACGTAAAATAAAATCTGGGAATGGTCCACTTTTCTTTCTCGACACTCCTGGAGGAACTGGGAAAATGTTTAATAGAGAATATAGCAGTTGCAGTAGCTTCTTCTAGTATAGCTGCTACACTATTGAACAGCGGTTGTACTGCCCATTTTGTTTTAAAATTGCCGTTGAATCTTGCGCAGGAAGATTTGCCCATCTGCAATTTGAGTAAAAATAGCTCTCGAAGTAGGATGCTACGAAAATGTAAGCTTTTAGTGTGGGATGGAAGTACGATGTCTAACAAAAAAGATCAGGCAATAAGGAAAAAAAAATCAAATCATTGTATTTTATTTTCAATAGTCTTCGAAACTTATTTCAGGACATCAACGTGAGCGAAGCTGCGGGTAAAAACTAGTAAATAAATAAATATAAACACAGTAAGATTTAAAAAAAAAAAAACAAAAAAAACCGGCAATCTTGTTTTAGTTAACAGATTTTGGATTAATATCTGACACAGTTTTAAGCTAACAGTTATGATAAGCTTAACAGTTTAAGAATTAATTCATCGAAAATTAAAGTTTTGGGTTTGAAATGAGATGTTCAAAATAGCAAGCTAGATGGAAGGAGTAAAAATATGTTGTCTCAAACTGGCAGCCCCTGAAGTAATTTTATGCAGCACATGAAGACATTTCAATGATGGAATTATTGTAGATTTCAAGATAAATAATTTGAAATCGAGTTTATATTACTTTCATTTCCATTAAAAATGAACATAAACAATGTACCAGAAAATCTATAAATGGTGCTAATTAATTTACATTGTGCTACAAATCTTATCCAAAGATCCACATTTTATCAGCACTTGCCAAAAAACAAATAAGCTCAGTTACAAATTTTTACAATAAGAACAATCCTTTTGTTTGGGAATGCATTTATATCTGAACAGCTTTTTCCACAGTTTAAAATTAATAAGAAAAGAACTTGATTGATTGAAGAACATTTACAATCCATTAAAACAATAATTTCTAGTAACTACGAGGCTACAAACTTTATCTCTCCAATGCTATAATAACTTTATCAGAATCGAAATGCCATCAAGTTTAAGCTATAGTAAGCAGAAAATAATCATTTAAATATAAACCGATATATTTTTATATACACACTGAAGAAAAATTTAATAAATAGGAGAAAGAAACTAGGTTGTAATTTATTTTCAAGTTTTGCTGCAGTCAGTAAATTTTCCCAGAAAACTTAATAGAAAGTTTTCACAATTTGTTTATTTACATTTAGTACCAACATATTTGAATTACAAATTGTAACCAATAAAAATGTCTTACAAGTACCAAACTTTAGGTTTCAGATGGTAGATAAATATAAATTTGAATTTTTTTCTTTGTGCTATTGTTATGTTCTGATAAAAAATTAGTAAGCAAAATTTAATTTTTTTAAAAATATTTATTATTTTGTCAATAAAATTTGATACTAATGTATGCTTTGATGAAATCTGGTGAATTTTTACAGATTGAAAGGTAAAATTTACTCAGCAGGTGCAAGTTGGTAATTTCCGCAACTTTTGAAAAAAGATTTTCAAACTATCAATATTTACCTCAAGTTCACAAACATGATCAATATATGCAACGAAAACATACTTTAGAAATTTAAATCGCAAGTTTTAATTATTAAATAAGGATTCCAGTGATAAAATAAAGAAACAAACAAAACACACTTTTCTCCAAATATTTTTTAGCTTTCTTATCTCCTTAAATCTAAAAGGATCTGGTTTCTCTTAAAAAAAAAAAAAAAAATCAGAGAACTGCACAGCCTTGACAACACCGACCATCTACCCAATGCATTTCCACATTGCTTCATTTTGAAAATTTGTGGCAAAATTCTGTATTCCTGCAGAAATTTTACCACAGTTTTTTCTATTGTAGACAAACTCCACAAGTGCATATTTTAAAATTAAGTTTAAAGCAAAAAATATCAAGTCTGTTTATAGAAATCAATAAAATTTGGAATGCAAGACACAAAATGCACATGACAATGGCGATGTTGCTTGATTGAAGGATAGTTATCAGCATGTTCGATACAGTTCGGCACATTCTGAAAATTTGGCAACTTCTACTAAGGTTGCTGTTAACATATAAGCATCTAAAACTTTTCATTTTGTAAAGTGGATACGAGCTAGTTTCTCTTAAAAAGTCCTCCATGACGGCATACCTGCCCTTAGCAAGTTAGCCTTAGCATATTTTACCATAATCAAATAAACCAAACCAACCCATGTAATGCTTGCAACACGACGACAATGGTGACAAATCGCCCTTTGGGATTTGAAAAAAAAAAGAGGGAGGGAGAAAGCTAACAGTTTTATTTTTTATTGTACCAGATATTCATTACTTTTTTACTGCATCATATAACCGTTATTTATGTTTGTGGAATTTGCAACTAATGGGAGGAACTGCAGCCACAAAATAACTAAAGGGAACAATGATGACTTATTTGGCAGGTAACCAGAGTGCAATTCTGATATTTTTTAAGAGAAAACATATCTCTGTATACCAGGGATAAGAAAAGTGGGATAGTAGAAAGTTAAGTGTTTTATTTTTTACTACATCATATAATCATTATTTACACTCACAAATCAAAGAAATTGTGGTAAGATTTCTGCAGGAATACAGCAGCTTACCAGACTTACTAAAGAGAATAATGATGAGATGCATTTGGCAGATAGCCAGTGTACAATGCCGAGTTTGTGCAATTCTATGATATTTTTAGGGAAACAGATCACTGGGGTAAAAGAGCCCAGTGATGGATAAAAGAACAATGAAAAAAATACAGAAGCTAGGAGTTTTATTTTTTACTGTATCATATAATCATTACTATATTATTATTTTTTACTGTTACATGTAATCCTTATTTAAGCTTGTGGAATTTGCAACCAATGTAAAAAAACTGTAGTAAGATTTTGGCAGGAATATAGTATTTTGCTACACAATTGTTAAAGGGAATAATGAGTTATATTTGATAGACAGCCAGTGCACAATGCCAAGTTTGCAGAATCTTCTATTTTTTGAGAGAAAACAGATTGCTGTGTACATGGGTATAAATACGACGAAAAAAATTACAGAAGGAACGTAAATGTTTTGCTTTTGTTTAGCCTACAATCAATATTTTTATAATTAAAATTTGTATTTTAAACAGCTGAAGTAAATTTCCTTTTATATGCTGACAATGTTTTCCAACTTAGGTAATAAAATCACCAACTTGGACTCTAGAAGTAATTTTTACCTTTCCATCTTTAAAAAAAATTGCCAAACTGTGCCAAGTTGGTTGAAACCTAAAATTTCAAATCTTAGCTCATTTGTTCAAATTACTTTTAGATAAAATAAAAATATAGAGAATCATCATCATTATTATTTTAAATCAGTACAGATAAAATGAATATGCAGGAGCAATTGTGACACATTACATTTTAAATCATTATATTTTTTATGCAAGAATAATAATGCAAAAGTGGTTTTTTAATATTCCCAAAATAGACTTACTAAATAATCTATAGTCAAAAATCCTTCTCCAGCTTCTAAGATTCCATCGCTCATAAGCATAGAAAGTGTAACTCCACGGCCACTCTGTATACTTCTTCTTTTTTGCATCTCTTCTAATGAATCTACACCACCTTCACCTTCTTCCTCCTCTTCTTCACCAGAGTGACCACGAGCATCTTCCTCTTCCATCATGTCATCTGACTTAGAATTCGGGGTTGCTGATAAGAAATTAAATAATTTTTTAAACAATACTCTTTTAAAGAAGCATTAAAATGTGTTAAAGTAATTTATGGATAAGAATCTTCATCATTCATTACAAAAATAGGTACTTTTTCATTATTCACACACCTGCGGAAATGTATTCATGAAGCAAAGCAAAACAGTAAAGTGGCAAGCTCAGGAATATATGGAACACGTCTGTTTTGGCCGATGAGCAATGCCAAAGTTGTACTTATGCTGAGTTTAAGATGAAGATGCTTCTCTGAATTTTTTTCTTTTAGCGAAAACAGATTACTGGCTACACAGGAAAAACATCAGCACAAGAAAGAAGGATTTTTCGGAAATGTTAAGTGCTTTATTTCCGATATAACTTACTTTAATTTTAAGGATCGATTGCTCTTGTATGGGATTCTTAGTCTGCTATCATTTTGAAACTGGTTGTTGCCTTTCGTGCAGTAGCTTGGTGAAAACTCAGTTGACAACGAGTTTGCGACTTTTAATAGAGATGTGGATAATCAGAAAGTACCCAGAAATCTAATGGATAGAGATTTATACAAAAGGATTTTCCCATTAAAAAAAAGAGAGAAAAAAAAGCCAGCTTTTTAAGAATTTTGCGTTTTATGCAGTTAAACTTTCATGGATTCGGTTTAACTGAAATCTGCAATTATGAAACATAATTTATTTTAAGCAAGATATAAAAATGAAACTAATGGAAGATACAGTCATTTTGAACCATCGAACCATAAAAGTCAGCATCAATTGTTTTAAAGAATTTTGAAGGATTTATTGCCTTTTTATTTAATACACAGTCAGTACTTGACCCGCTTTGTTTCCGACCTTCTTAAAAAGTTTTCGTTGATTTGTACTATTTTGTCAAGCCATTCAACTTTATCAAAAATTCTGTTTAGAAAGCTATGAATACAAACTTCTCCCAGGTCAACTGTTCCAATCTATTACTGTTTTGTCGGCCATATTCAGCTAATCATATTGTGCCTTAACTTTGAAAATGCTCCTCTGATTTTAGTACCAACAGTTACTTTGCATCCTTTTCTTTTTTAAATAAAAAGTGGCTCATTGAGAATCAACCGGGTTACGGAAGTGCAGATGTTATGAGTGTGGTGTTGCATCATGCTTATCCATAATTAGTGTTAAATCACAGTGCTTGGAGACAGTTCATGATCAGCAGGATAACACATAAGTACTTTTAGAAGTATATATATTAAAACATATTTACATAACAGAGGAATAAAAAAAATTAAAATGCAACTGCATTAAAAATAATGTTTATTAAGTCCAGAGTTCATAAAGTTCAGTTAAACATTCATGAAATCAGTCATACACATAATCATAATGTCTTAATTAAAGCTTTACACCTTATGCTGTATGAGCTTATAAATAAAATAATGAAATTTTAAAGAAGTAGTACACTATTATTATATTCATATTTTTAAGTGGAATGGCAAATACCTTTTCCCAATGCAGAAAAGAGGATTTACAATTTTATTAATTTTAAGAATGTCTGCTCCTAATAAGAAATCTTCTGAAAAATATTATTAACTGCATGAAATTTAATATGGTATTTTTTCGATAAGAGACATTTCATTATATAACGATCAGGCAATTCAGTGTCTACACAGACACACTGATCAGTAACGATAAATACATGCTTTCAGTAAAATGTTGTGAAGGGAACATGTTCTTGATAACTGCAGAATCAAAATTTTATGTTTTAGATTAACTGTTGACAGACAGTTAAAAATGCATCTGCTATTTCATAAAATTCCATTTTTCTAGCTATTTTTTTAATGAAACTGTTGAGATGTTTTTAAGATATGATCTAGGGTGAGGAATGGTAACATATTACAGTTTATAATTCTCAGTGGCCTCTCTTACTACTTATGCTAAATAGGCTGCCAGTTCATTGCCAAGTGATCCTGCATGAGATTTTATCCAATAAATATTGACATGATTTTTTTTTCATAATAATTGTTAAATTTTGCAAATTAATGGCAATGTCTGTGAATAATTTGATATTGCAAAATGTACTGACATATTATCAGTATGGCTCTTTGAATCAACATTATTACTGTGTACAATACATTCAATTGCTTTAATAACAACTAATATTCTTGTTTGGAATATACTACTTTTACTGTGAAGAAGGCTTTTAACCCTTTGAGGGACAGTTTATAAAATAATTTAAATTGTTAAAAAATTTTGAAAGAATTGTAACTTATGGACTCTTAGAACACAAAATTGAGACATGAAAAAATCTAGAGTAAATCCTGAATTTTGAGGGCCGGTATATATTTTATACTGGTGCACTTCTATGACATTTTTTCCCAGGTTGCTGCCAATTGTTAATATTTGTAACTTCATCTATTTTTGCATACTTTTGATGTGCATCTATAGAGTTGAGTGCTTGAATATAGTTATGTAAGTCTAAAGTAAAGAACTAAAATTTTGCTAAAAATTTCAAAAATAAAATTTATGCTTTCTTGCACATTGATGATACCACCCAGCTCAACATACTTATGTGAAATATCCATTTAAAAAGGTAAAAAGCTTTTAAAAGTGATTTAAATTCAATATTATTATTTTATGAAGCAAATATAACACTGCATGCATAAACTATATCATGATTCATCAGTGAAATTCATGAAATCACTGAACTACTATAATGTTATAAGGAGATGTTACTCAGGCGAAAAATAAAAAATTGAAAAATGAAATACTACGACTCAGCTGAAAAATTATGTTGCATTTCTGGAGTTATTATATTTTATGCTTTAAATAATATATAAAAAGAGCATGCTTCATGTTATGATAGCAAAAATTGTCCCTTTAGATTATTGGGCACTGTTAAGGGCCCCTTTTTAATTTTCATGTAAGTACAGGTTGTAATATATAATTTTGTTCAGGATGAAAAGCTGTAAAATGATTTTATTATTTGATACACCTCAAAGCCCTTATTTTTATCAAAACTTGAGGAAAAAAAAAAAAAAAAAAAAAACCAAAAAAAAAACCACTTAAATATTTGTCCCTGCTTTTCTTTTATTCCAAAGATAAATGTTTTGCATCTAAAACTGGCCTTAGAAATATTTTCCCTCCTTTCACCAGTTGTGAAGACTAAACCACATACTTGTACTAATCCAGCAGAAAAATTTCTCTTGCATTCCCTAGTTTCTCATCTAAAATTAACAAAGACATAAAAGCATGCTTTCAAATCAGCACTTTTTCCATTCCACTGTTAGGTTCCTTACTTTTATTCTGTCAAATTGAGTGATGAGGAACACAGTGAACTGCTCAGCAAATAATCGCTTAAGTCCAAGAACAGAAAATGTAAACTCAAGAAGGGTTAATTATTCTTTATTTGCTCAAAATAAGATTAACAGTCAGCCCATTTCTTCGGGCATACAACAAAGCCTCCACTTGGGCTTAAAATGTAGAAATAAGAACTAACTAATGACTAACTACAGATATTTAAGCAAAATCAACACAGTTCTAAACTAGTTGGCCCATAATGTTAAATTAGCCAGCAAGTTATCAAAAGGAATGTAATACGGCATAGTAACCACTTAGTGAGATGTAGCCCAAAGCCAAACATGTGCTATTCAGGAATCCTAACTCTCTCCGTTGAAATCAGTTGAACATGACTTAAATACTATTCTCCTTCTCATTTGCATTTTAAGTGATTCTAAAAACTCATTATGGTAGGGAGCTGTAAGGTGAAACTAGAAGAGATAGGAAAGAAGCCTTAAATTAAATTAACTGTTATAAAATTAAAATATATCGTACACCACTAAGAGACGGACCTAAAGTTCATTTTTGTTTCCCATGTTTGTAATTGAGCTTTCCTTTTGTGTGACCTTAACACAGCCTCTTTATGAAGATCCCATGACCCTGCATGACAAATTAACTGTCAATCACCTTTTATCATTTTCGCTGCATTTTACGATTTTAGAAAACACGAAGTGATGGGTGTCTTTCGGGGCTAACATGCCACATTTAACACCAACAATTGTGTAACATTTTGACACTAGACAACAATTCTGAAATTGATTAGTCCTTATCCTGTGAAAGATTGAAGTGGCGAAATTAAAATTTTAGCTAAACAGAAAGGAATAAGAAACTCAACTGGTATAAGCAAAGAATAAAACTAAAATACTTTTATTCATTCTTAACACAGTGTCAGTAAACTCCCCATCCCTCATGACACATAATATTGAATTCTAAACAACTTGTAAATTAAAACAAATTACTACATCATAAACAATTATAATATAAAGAAATTCTGTCATCTCACAGAGTAGAGAAGGAGAAACTTGGTGCTGCCATCTATTGGCATGGTACCCTAAGTATGGATGCCAGTATAGTTTATATGCTGGTCTTAAAATTATATAAATAATCTTCTTTTAATTATCAGGTCTGACTGAAATACAATAAATATGTAAGATTCAGCATTGCAGACTTTGCATTTTTTTCTCCCACTCCAACAGAATTTATGAATCTTCAAATACGATACCCTGGAATGAGGTATATTAATTTCATAAATGCAAAATATCGAGCATTCATAGGATAGTGGTACCATTTAAAATCAAACGGAAACACTAGAAACTTACTATTACAGCTTTTGATGTAGAAAAATTAGCATTTTTTAGGAGGTTAAAAAATTGACAAACATCCCCTATATTTTATTTACCTGTTCTCTTTAAAGGGTTAATACAATACTTGACAGAATTATTCTCCAGTGGAACATTTACACATTCCATATTATTATCAATTTTACAGCCATCAGTGTAGATTCTCAGTATTCTATTATGATGTGATAACTATTTAGGTTGTGTTTCTGCATTATTTTTATTAATGAATATACTTCACGTACCAAATTAATGTTATCTAAAGTTGCGCCTGCAGTGTAGCCACAAGAACTGCTTCATGCTGTGCTCAGATATGTGATGAAAGCAAATCTGTATTAAATTACATTGTAAGATCTCGCTGGCCCAACTTGTCAGAAACTGGAGTAGTGATTGATACTATGTGTGAATTTACACAGAAATTTAAGAAGGGGTTAGAAGCCTTTTTATTTCATCTTCAAAATGACAAATACTTGACGTTCACAAACTGCGCCAACCCGGCAGTAAACTAAAACCAAATGTAAAACTGAAAGTAATGACTAGATGAACAAATATCAAAACATTACCGCCGAGGCTCTGAGATCCTAAACTAACCGTGTTTTTAATTACTGCTGAGATTCAGCAATATTACTGATTAAAGAGTTGAAAATTAGCACTTCTGCAAAGCTAGGCACACAGGCTGATCTAAAATCTACCGAGCAACCTCGCTAACGTAACTTTAAAGCAACGCTTCCACACTCTGGTTTTGTCTACTATTTAATTCAACTAGCTTCCGCTAAATTTGAATAAACTGCGCGTGCTACTACAATTTAAATACTCTGGCACGGGCATTTCTAGGAGAAAATGAAGGTTAAAAAAAATATAAACCCTATAACATTATTAAATATACTTCAGAAAAAATCCTTAAAACTACCATTAATTTTTTTTATCTTTATCTTATGAGATAAATATTTATTAATATTTGAAAAAGATTAACATATTTACAAAATAAAATATTAGATTTGATAATTAAGCATCAAAAGCTGGTGTGGCTATCACCCCAGGCATTTCCAGTGATTATTTGTGAAACATAGATTAATGATGTTAGTGATCTCAAAAAGAAACCAGCATTTTGCAGCCAAACTAAAATCGCATATGACAATTGATCAGTTGATTCAGATTCATCCTTCTGCCCAACAACTGTTAAAAGGAAGAGAAAGTAAAAATTAAATGCATACTTCCATGTAAAGAGTGAAGAAACATGCCAATTAAAACCCAGAATTAGGCAAAGCAACAAACTTCTGTTTGGTGTATATTTTATCAAAGACTGTAGCAATTTCGAGGGTAGGAGGAAAGAAATTCTGTAAAGGATTAGGCTGCATTTATATAAAAAGCCAAACTGTAACTTGAATAGGGAGGTAACGCCATCTATCGACGGAAATAGTAACAAAATGCAAAAAAATTAAGTTAACAGCATTTTAGAAGTATTAGGAAGAACTGAAATGGAATTAAAGTCATTAACAAAACAAGAAAAACTATTACGAATATGAAAAGCTTCAAGAAAATCAAATTCACCAACTGAAGATACTTTTTAGATAATTTCTGCAGACCCAAAGTCAACACTGTGATTAAATTTCCAACAAAGATTAGTTATCAAAGATATGTTTATTTCCTCTTTCCATAGATAAGATTCAAGATCCTTGTGAAATTTTAATGCTCTTTTAGTTTTATACATTTCAAACTACATTGGCAAGATGTGCTAGAATTCCCAATAATTACAGTCAGAAATGAAATGCTTAAGAAACAAACAATAGATTTTAGTGCCAGGTGAGAAAATGACATGAAAATTCAACTTCTGGAGAATCTGTGCAATTTTGTAACTGAGAGAAGGATGAAATGGAAGAACAACAAGGTTTTTAATGTTATTTCTAACAGCAGATTGTCTTCTTTGATGGCAAGGTGACAATTTTTAAAGGTTTTATCGATTACTTCCTGTCCTGTTCCCATCCTGTCCTTAATTCCCATCCTGTTCTTCCTGAAGCATTTAAAATGATATTAACTTAATCTTCCAATTTTCTTTACTATTTCCATAGGAAGATGGCACTACCTCCCTGCTCGCTTAACTGTTTGGCTTTTGTCATAAATACAGCCTCCTTTTTTGCAAAATTTCTTTTATAATAATGAGGGACCTGCACTTGTTGCTCTCGAAATCAACAGTCTTTATTAAAACACACACTAAATATAAGATTGTTGCTTTTCTTGATTTTATGCTATACTTCCAAGTGCTTCCCTCCCAATTTTTTACTGAATCCTTATTCCAAATGTTTCATACCTGCACAGCAGAGATGGAATAATTGTATTCATTGATGGTATCAGGATATCAGGATCTATACTGTTAGATATACTGAAGAAAATCAGGAAAATGTTGTTAAGTTGGGAGTGGTTACAAAATACATCATCTTATTATAAGATGAAGCTATATCTTTTTATCATACAGTGCATGATGAAAAAATATAGTTGCTTTAAAACTGTAACTAACAACAAACATCTCTGTTCAGACTTCAACATAAATGGAATTTTCTGAACTTCCCTTTTGGAATAGAAAGAAATTTACAATAAGTGAAAAACATCTGAAGCATTTCAAGCAAGAAGAATGAAATGATTTTCAGAAGCCAGCCACAGCTTGTTACAGTTGTTGACACGATACTTAATGCCCCTAAATACTACACTGGCACATTAAGTTCTAAATCACGAAAATAATTTTTGCATTCTCTTTATATTAATAAAAAATCTTCAACTCTTTATTTAAAATGTTTATTTTCAGTTTCAAACTGCTCTCTTCTTCTGATATAATTGTGAAGAATGAAATAACGTATATGATCTATAAAATAAGAAAATGATTAATCTCTTTCATAGCTATTTTTATCTAGAAAATTTTTATTGCATTCTTAATTTTTGGAGTCACTGTACATGACATTTACTTCAAAAGATCCACTTACTTCATAGGTTTTCTGACAACCAACGAATAATTTATTTCAGATTCGAAATAGTGTAGAACAACATGCACTGTAAATAAATACACCATCGCACTTCACATAAGCAAATTTTTATACATTAAAGCGTGCTAAAGCAAACATTTCAATTTAGAAATTAGATGAGTAGCTCTGACTTATAAGACACGCAAAATCTTTATATTTCACAACAAATTATCTTTATACACAAGTAATGAAAAATATGAAAATAAGTATAGCCTGTAATCAAGCGGGTAAAATTCATTTACATGCACAAAACTATACACAATTTCACAGCAAAACATACCCATGGAATGTCTTTCATAAAAAGTGCATGCATGGAATGGAAGAGTTTTTCTACTGCCTGACAGTAAATCTATTAGTAGTTTACTTAACAATTTACTTCTCTCTACAACCGGTATGTATACAAATCATCGCCATCGCATCCGAGAACCGATGGCAAGGAGGAGTTGAGATGTACAATTACTTATTGTTTAGGGGATGTTTCGGGATTCATTGTTTTCTCAAATTCTCTGGCTAAATTGATAAACCAATCGTTATATGAAAATAACTACATATAGCTGTCGACGATGCTTAAAAAACAAGACTAATAAAAACGCATAATTTATCTCTCAGTTTACTATAAACCTAAAAATCACTCGCGATCACATTTTGATGGTGTAACGGCATAAAATGTAAATAGTTTCTTAATATAACTATGAGGTGGAGTGGAGTGGTGTCCGTACACCTGGGTCCCTGGGCCGAAGGCCCAAGGAGGTTAGAACAAGGTTTTACTGATCTTGGGTTAGAATAGAAGGAAGGAAGGTTCAACTCAAACAGCGAAGCTTGTCGGCCATATTGCTGTTATCACAGTGACCTGTGCAAGGAAGTCTGTCATTGCAACATTTTTTTTATTAAATATCATTCCTTAAAGTAAAAATTTGAAAGTACACCTAAAAGGTTGCTAATTAAACCTAAGCAAATCCTTGAAATATGCAGAAACATCATTTTTAAAAGCTTTAATGTTATGCACATCCATTTAGATTACGAACTATTTCCTAATAATTTTCTGTACATAGTAAATTATGGCTATCATCTTTATTACTTCAAAATAAAAATTCAACAACAGCGAGCTATTTCATTATAAATTTAACATAATTTACTGGAAAACACATGCACGGAACAGCATAGAAACACGTACATTTCTCTACCGTAATGTAATGTTTTGAAGTTACAAACATGGACGCCGCTTGTTGGGAAAGGCGGGCAAGGCTTCATTCCCCGATAGTGGAGGAAACTGCAAACCCTCCCTCCTTCTATTCTAACCTCCTTGCGAAGGCCCTACCTCATGTAGAATATGTTGTGGCGTTCCTAGCAGTGACGTAAAATAACCGAATGGAATTCATAAAAAGTAGCAACTGAAAATATTGTAGTGGGGTGATTAGAATTTACTTGAGCATTAATAAATAATGTAAAGTGTAAATGTGCCTAAAATGTGGGAAGCTGTTCGAGTCCGTGACTTCTGAAACTAAGAGACAAAGGTAATATGCAAATGAGATCAAGCTCATAATCCGAGTAACTCATGCAACAGACAAGCACGATACACAAGCAGAGATGCTACAAAAGGAGTAAATAATAAGTGACAAGGTATATAAGTAATTACAGTTAGTAAATCAAAAGAAAATAAACATAAAACATGTACAAGTAGTAATATGACAAGATTCCATAATCCAAGTGTTGAGAATAGCAAGCGGATGTTACATGTTATTAAGATCATTAAAGCCATAATCGGCAATTTTAATTGCCGGGTTGGAGATAGCACTATCCTCTGATGAAATGTTTTGGCAATTTTATAATAGTGGGTCATTGGTTTTTTAATATAGGAAGCCGAGAAAAAAGATATTTTTACACCTTGGTACTCGACAGCATTTAACGATCTCATTCAAAAAATAACTCACAAATACCGGGTGGCCATAATTAAACTGACAGTGCTCACAGTGTTCTGTAGCGCGATCTATTTGCGAGAATGACGCCACATTTTGTAGGAAGATTAAACAAGACGGGGGACGAAGGATTCCGTAAAAAAACAAATTAGTTCCAAAAGTCACCGCTAGGGGAATATTTGGAGCTGTGTAATAGAAAATAGAGTGTTAACAAATGCAAATTAATACGGAATAAAATTACCTTTTATAATGCGCATTTTCTGATTTAGTTCAAGTGCAATATGGCAACACTTTTAAAAAAGCGTAAAATCTACATAAACACCGATAAAGTCTCGTGATCTGCAATATCACGTACGCTAAGCAGAAGAAGTTCTTTAATCAAATTTCACGTTACATCCATTGGCACAGTGCCAACTGATTGGGATATAAAGGCAATGTGTTACGTTTCGAATCAATCGGATTGAAAGTTTATGTGCAATGTCTCCTTGTTTAGTCGAGCGCGCGTTACTGGTCAGATTCTTTTACCTCAACTAGTGCAACGCGTCAGCCGCTCTTTGTGCTTTTAGAACGCACAAAAAATGCGTAAAGGTAACAGTCTTGTGTCAGTTAATGGGCTAAAAGCAATGGTTGCGCCGTTTGAGAAAACAGGTTCTCTGAAGGTTCAGTCAGGCAGAGGACGAAAACCTGTACCACAGGATACAATCGAAGCAGTTGCCACGGCGATTGTCGACAGAGGACCAGACAATATTTCTGCCACCTCTGGCGCTCGTGGAGTAGCTCGGAATATGAATATGCCTTACAGTACGGTATGGAAAATCTTACGAAAGATGATCAACTTCTATCCGTACAAGATCAGCCATGTACAGGAGTTACTGCACCCCGACCATGATAAACGATTGACTTTTGCTCTCACCTTTCTTGCCAGAATGGAGGTGGATGCTGCTTGGCCGCGGAAAATCTTATGGGGAGACGAGGCCCACTTTTACCTGAATGGAACTGTGAATACCCAGAATTGCCGAATTTGGGATGACAAATCACCACATGCAGTTACAGCAATTCCCTTACATTCACCAAAGGTAACTGTTTGGTGTGGGTTCACAGCGGAATTTATCGTAGGTCCATTCTTCTATGAGAACATTACCCCGACAGGACCGGAAACCTGTTCTGTCACCGGAGGGAAATATCGCCACATGTCGAACAGCTTTGTCATTCCGGCACTTCAGCAAAGACATTGCCTGGGGGAAATGAATTTCATGCAAGATGGAGCCCCTCCACACGTCGCTGTACGGGTGCAACAGAAGCTAAGACAGAAATTCACAACAGAAAGAGTCATTAGCCGCTACTTTCCAACTGCATGGCCACCTCGGTCGCCTGATCTTACCCCATGCGACTTCTGGCTATGGGGTTACCTTAAGTCCAAGGTCTATCAAGGAGTGGTCCAGGACCTGGCTACGTTGAAGGATGACATATCACGGACTGTACGGGAGATTCCTGAAGATATGTTACTTTCTGCTGTTGTGCATACTGTGCACAGAATGCAATATGTGGTCCACAACAACGGTAGCCACATTGAACCTCATTTGAATGCAAAATAAAAGGTAATTTCCGTATTGATTTGCATTTGTTAACACTCTATTTTCTATTACACAGAGCCAAATATTCCCCTAGCGGTGATTTTTGGAGCTAATTTGTTTTTTCGCGGAATCCTTCGTCCCCCGTCTTGTTTAATCTTCCTACAAAATGTGGCGTCATTCTCGCAAATAGATCGCTCTACAGAACACTGTGAGCACTGTCAGTTTAATAATGGTCACCCGGTATTTTAAAAGTTATAAATGTTTAGTTTGCATATTATTCTATTATCGGTTGGCAATAGTTTTAATTTTTGGAATTTTTTAAAAACAGATAGATGAGTTTTTTTATTTTTTTTATTTTGAGTACCTCTGAGTTGTGAATAAAATTATATTTGGTGTTGATATGGTACTTTTTTTTATTTTTTGTAGTTCAGTCAAACATCCTTGGAATATTAAGATTTTGTTTGCATCTTATTACGTTGTATCAACTGATGATTTATAACATGAGTACTTACATTTGGTGACCCAGAAGCGTTATTGCTTATTTAACATGACTACGGAAAACGTAATAGAAGCAACTATGTTAATAGATGCCGAAGGGAATAAAATAATTATAATTCCATAATTTTGGTATGAGAAAACCGACATTTGTTTTTTCCAAGTGTAAGCCCAATTTCAAATAAATAAAATCACGACTGAAGAGACTAGATTCAATTATTTGGTATCCCAGCTTGAACCGAAGTACGTTGAATATATATGGAACATTATTAAAGACACTGAGTCTAATAAATATTCTATGGCCAAAGAAAGACTTTTAAATGTGTTCAAAGAAAGTGGAAATAAGCAAACTCAGCATCTGGTTACTGGATTAGACCTCGCAGATTATAAACAACGTCAAGTTTTTCGAAAAATTTATAAAAATGATTTAAAAATACGAATTAAAAAAATAATTCATAAAAAATAAATCATAAAAAATGGGCGAATTTTATTTGGAATGAACCTAAATTTCGAAATGGGAAATGAAGAATCAATTAAATTTATTAAAAAAAGAGATAAAAATATATGCCAAATTCAATTAACATTGAGGAGCTAAAATTTTGAAAGCTAATTTTTTAAAAACTACACATGCGATTTTTACAAAACTTGGCAGACTGCCATAATTTGAGCTGTAGAATCGAAATATGGCAAAATTTGTCATACACACATACACTGGTGTGCAAAAATTAAGGACGAGGCGGTTTTTTCAATATAACTTTGTACAAAAGCTTTCCAAATCAACACATTTAATACCGTAAGATCCCCAATACGTAAGGACATGAGTAATGTAAGCAACACTTACTAAACGAGAAATCAGAGGGATAAAAAGAAGCTTTATTGAAAAAGTAGCATGGAGCGCAATGCGACTGAAGGCCGAAACATCCCTGTGATGGGTGTCCAGCAAGAAACATCCGGTCTTTAATAGGGGATATGATCTCCCCTGACTGCTAGGCAGGTTTCACATCATTTGTGCATGCTGGATATGTGGTTGTTAATGAGCTGTTGAGACACTGCTGCTCGTTCCTCTTGTAGCACCAATCGCAGTTTCGGAATCGTTACTGGCGATAAGTTACGTGCTGCCACGGGTCTCCCTAGTAAGTTCCGTACATGCTTGACGGGATTTAGATCCAGAGACCTTGCCGACCAATCCATGTGTTCAATATCTTCACTCTCCAACAGCTCTTCGACAGTAACTGTGCGATGAGGTGGAGCGTTGTCGTCCATGAAGAGGAACTGAGGACCCATAGCCCTTGTGAAAAGACGCATGTAAGGAAGAAGAACCTCGTTACAATAGCAGTCCCAGGTGACGAACCTCCTTGGGAGATATGAAGGTCGGTCCGGCTACCAAGCATTATGTCTGCTCGAACGAGAACTCCGCGACCTCCAAAACAGTCCCTTTTGATGATGTTGAAGGGGTTATTGCGTGTTCCCCGCTCTGTCCAGATGTGTATGTGTCTAGAATCGCAACTCAGACTAAATCTGCTCTCATCTGTAAAGAGTACTCGTCCCCATTCATTGTCTCTCCAATTCCGGTGTTCCCGGCACCACAGAGAACGCCTTCTCCGATGGGCAGGCGTTAGAGGTACACACCGTACAGGGCGTCGTGCAAACAGACCACCACCGTGCAGTCTTCTGGCCACGGTAAAACGCGATATCGGTCGTCCAGTCGCCTGTGTCGTGTGTCTAGCGATTTCTCCCGCTGTCTGCCGCCTGTTTCTTCTGGCCTGTAAGGCAATATACCGGTCATCTGCGGGTGTGGTTCCTCGTGGACGACCACTACTAAACCCCCGGATAGCTGTTCCTGTAGTTTGAAATTGTCTCCAAAGTCGTGAAACGATGCTGTGAGCAATTCCGAACTCTGCAGCCACACTTGTCACACTGCGGCCTTCCTCCAACTTCCCAATGATTCGACCTCGGGTAAAAGCATCCAGATGTCGTCTAACAGATTGATTATTCGCCATTTCTCGCTCAGGCAGCAACTCGGTGTGATTTTAACTGCTATACGGCGTGCAATCTCTTTGCCAGAAATACTGATCTTACACCGACAACATGCTTTATACTACTCAGACACTCCCCCATTACGTCTAGTAAACTATTTGGTCAATAGTTTTTGATACCCAGCATTCTTTGATTAAATAATTCTCTGATTTAGTTTAGAAATAGCGGAGAAACCATTTTAATGCTTTGCTGTAACTCAAAGAAACGTGTTAAGGTTTTGTCGATTTTGTCGGATTCTTTAGTAATAATTTTAAGTGAATATCTGCATATTCATCAATTTCTGAATTTTAGGTCATCAGAAACACTTTTCATCGTGGCTGAGATCTCTGAAACTGTGAGCATTCCATTTATAACCAAAGAATCATCTAGAACCAAAGGTATTACAAAGGAATTAGATTAAGTCTATTTTTGAAGGTCATCCATACTTCCAAGTACTCACTTTTCATTTGTTTTTACTTAATGAGACTTGTCACGATTTTTTTGATTTTCTTGAATTCATTAAATTCCTTTTTTAAGAAACGTTTTGAATCACCTTCTCCATAATATAATTAAAATGAAAGAATTATAAATAAAGTGACTGTATTCAGGAGTTTCGCTTCTGTGTGCGTCATCTCTTCTTATCATGTCAGGCACCGAATCAGGAATCCTGTTTTGGGTAAGCGAAACCACTTTATATTATAGCTTTTGTGATGATTTTACCACATCAGAACAGTTTAACTACCTAAGACTAACCTACGATAGTTCAGAAAAAGATTTCTTTTCTGGCGAGCTGAAAATACTCACTGATTTATAACCAGTGGCGGCTCATAGCTAAAATTAGTGGGGGTGCTGTTCCAAAAAAAATTTAACCTTTGTTTTAAACCTGTGTAAAGGGAAACAAACATGTATAAAAGAAAATTTATTTTGAAACTTCCATGAAATTTTACAAAAGAAAAATTAAACATTTCTTAATTACTTTAACTTAAATTGTTACAGTCCAAGCTTTACCTATTCATTTAAAAATGAAATCCATTCTTCTTGTTTTAATTTGCTCGAAGAGACTTGATCTCTTGACAACTGAGGAAATTTTTCTATATTGAAAGCATTGCAAGCGCATGAAAACGAAAGCTCTTGAAGTTCACTTACAGTCACAGAATTTATTACTTGAGGATGCAAGGACATGGTTAAAGTTTTCTGTAAAATAAAAGAACCGAAAAAAAAATGAATCAAACAGAATAGCTGAAAAATAATCTAACCAAGAATATGGTGTATGATTTTTAAACACAGCACACGTGGAGTAAAAAAAAAGAAACACCTCCCAACGACACTCCAGATTCGGCACTGTAAAAGCGACAGTGCTCTCTCCCTCTCAACCCCGTACGCTACTTCCTACGAGCGCATGCGCAGAACAGCCAAATACCACACGCGCGGAGTAAGAAATAATCACGTTTCCAGAATTTCGGCACTGCAAGAGCGACAGTGCTGTTTTATCTCCCTGGCTCGAGTGCTGCTTTCTGTGCGCGCTTGCGCAGAACAGCCTTGTGAAGCGCAGTTCCATACAAAAACTTTCGTACCTTTTCCATAAACTGGAGGATGGCTACTGACATTAAGTTTAAGGATTATATATTGTAGAAGTATAAAGAAAGAATTAAAGAAGAAAGGGCTCATTATATTAAATATTAAAAATAATAATAAGTGGAAACAGGGGGTGCTGCAGTTCCACAGTGCTTATTACGAGCCGCCACTGTTTATAACCTTGAAACAAGGAAAGAAGCTCTTCGCAAATATTTTGAGGTACAGATGCAGTTTCCCGTAAATTAAGTTTCACATTAAGGACAATGCTATGTCTTCTTTTAGGGCTCCAGATGCATCCATTACTGGACTTGAATTTTCTGCAAGTTTTTTCTCAAAATTCTCCCGTTTTGGCTATCCATCATTATACAGTTAGGAACTTCATGTTTCGAATAATACACAAACATTTCCTTACGCAGTCATCTACATTTGAGAAAGAACATTTTCGAATTTTTTGCTTTCTTCTTGTTCTTCATATCTTCATTGTGCTTAATCGCTGCTCTGGTAATCATCAGAAACGTGCTTTATGAAACATCAAACTTGGTCACACTTTTATGTTTTCCTATTAAACGATTTCTGTCCAAACATTCCTACCCCTTTCATTTGAGAAAATTCTATTTTTTCTCAGTTCTCTATATTTGTGTTCTTTAAAATCGAAATCGCGAACATTAGAGGTGCACACACAGATCGCAACTTAATTAGTTACCTTGATTTAGGTGTCCTTGAATTTCGCAAGCTAAGGTTTCCAAGAAAATAACATGTTTCTGGAAAAAAGATTTTGAGATAAATAGGTTCTACCGTGTGCATTTACAATTAGAATACCTTAACTGCAGAGGAGCAGATTTAGGAAAACTGCAGTTTTCTAACCCCATTTGCTCATACTTAGAAGTTTTTACTTTTGTATTTTATATTTCATTACTATTTAGGTAGGAGGAGAATAACTATTATTGGGAAAAAATTCTATGGAGTTTTTTGCATATTCTTACTGAGAATCCGCAAAATCTAGCTTGTATATGCTCTTTTCCATGATGAATGCATTTTACTGCACGTTTAGAATATAATCTATACATTAGTAAAGAATTATTTAAATACTACTTTAATTATTAGTCCAAAGGGGCAGTTTGCCCAGAAGGACTATTAATTTCGTTTGGGAATTTTGCGTTGATTAACTACAAGCGTTGTTTCAGGCACACGTATCGTTGCCACCGAATGTTATCGCCCTGTATTATATTTAAAGAGATTAAATAATGAGGAATCTGCATAAATGTATATATGTTTCTCGCATTGTGATAAAACAACGGTACCTAGAGCCATCCAATTTTGAATATGGAACATTTCCACCCGAATATGGGCATCTGGAAGCCCAAATTTGAAATTTGGAATTTGTTTTATTATCGATTTCATAATTTGTAAAACTTTAACGAGTTTTTGATTAACAAACTCAAGGATTTAAAAACGAGCAATGGCAACTTTGTACTCTAAAAAACATTTTTATCCCCAGCACGGAAATTCTAAAGATATGCTCAATTTAAAATTATTTTACGATATTGCTCTTGAATTGAATTTTATGGTTTAAGTGCGAAGAACATGACATTTAATAAATAAAGGTAATACACAAAATGTTTGAAAAAAAAAAAAACCTTTGGATGTGATTTAAAATCTGAAACATTTCAGATAATTTTTTTCCCATGTTAAAATAGATAACCTTAGTTTCAAAAGAGTTTAAAAGAAAGAAGCTTTTCCTAAATGGAAGAATTAATAGTAAATTAATTCTTCCATTTAGGAAATTCTGGAATTCTGGAATGTGAATAATTCTAAAAAGTCTCCTCCTTTCAAATAGTAATTAAAATGAATTAATTATTATCTAAAATATAATTCTTGGTTTAAATAATTATTTACTTCATCCCAAATAGAGATCCTAGCTCAAAAAAGTGGCACTACACCTTTTAAGGATTTCAGCTTATTAGATAAATTTAGGAAAGTGGTGCAAAATATGAGCGGCATATAAATATGACAGTAAATAGCATTTAATCAAGACAAAAGAGAAACACGCCTCACATAAATCATAAACGTAAAGCAACAACGTGTATTAGGCGTAGATTTTTAGCATTGAAACTCTATTGATTTCGAGGGCGAGCAAAGTTCCTCTTCATTTAAAAATTTAAATAATTTCTTAGTAAATGATGTAAAAACCAGTACAATTGTTTACTATTTTATTACAAATTATATTATTACTTAGTATTGTATCATTGGTTGAGGATTAATTCATGAGCAATTTTAATTGTAAAAATTTAATTATTTACAATTAAAATGACGAAAGGGATGAAATAAACAAAGTCTCTGATGAAGAGGGACTTTGTTCGCCTTCGAAATCGATAGACTTTCTACGTTAAAAATCTACGCCTAATACAGGTTGTTACTTCACTTTTATGATAACATTTAATATCGAAATAAGAAATTAAATAATTTCCTATTTCGGATTTGCCTAATATGAAATTCAATAATTTAAATCGACTATCAATTAACATTTGTTAATTGAATACAGTGAAAAGACTTACACGCTACATTCCTATGCAGCCATATGGAATTGAAATACATATTTTCCAGCACCCAGGGAATTTCTCAGTTCCAGTAGAATGAAAGTCTTTTAACTGCCCGTCGACTCATTCTTGAACAGCGTCAATAACATGCTCATTATACTTTGTAGAGACATTAGGTTATTTTGAAGCAGGAGACATGAAAAATAAGCAATGCCCTCTCCGGGACTCTAACCTCGGACCTCTCGATACGCGCCGAGTGTGCTAGCCATTACACCACTAAGGTATACTAAGATGGCGGGAGAAATATCTTATATACTCCCCCTTTTAAAGGGCGACTGGAGATTAGGGGACTCAAACACCAAATCGTGGTGGTGGAGAACATTCATCCATCACCTTTCCCAGTTCGGGCGCCTCTGTAGAGACATTAGGTTATTTTGAAGCAGGAGACATGAAAAATGAGCAATGCCCTCGCCGGGACACGATCCTCGGACCTCTTGATACGCGCCGAGTGTGCTGACCATTACCCCACGAAGGCATGTTAAGAAGGCGGGAAAAAAACCTTATAATTTGTGTTTCATTTTCAGCTCTCACCCTCTCCTTCTTTAGAGGATTTCACCTAAGCACTCTAGATTAAGAATGATATCACTGCTAAAGTATTTCTTAAGTCTCGAATAAATGTGAGATGGAATAGTCAAAAAACCTAATGATGACTGGCTGCTCAAATATTGTCAGGGACACGTTATCTGAAATGTTGATTACAATTGACGCGGTAGAAGGAAAGTGCAACTAAGACTCATAAACTCAAGTTCAAACATGTATATGCTTTCTCATGAGTTATGTTATCAATGTTATCAATCGAGTTATCAATGTTAAACATTTTATAAGAAAAAAGCAAGAAATTTTCGTTTATATTTGACAGTGGCTTGTACTTACATTTCAGAAATACCAATAGTCAAAGCATGAGCATGCAAGAAAATATTTCATCGCTGATAAGAAAGTTGGTAGTTTTGAGAAAAACTCTGTAAGGAGAATAGAATTAAAAAAAAAGAAAAAATAAATTGAATGTAGAAGAAAATATATATCGTGATATTTCAAATTTATTTTCAAAACAGTAAATATTGCTCAGACAGAATGCGGTATGAATCAAAAATTATATACTAGACGTATTTTGCTGTAAATCAGTTAGAATATGAACTATGTAGAACTATGTCGGTATGTAGAAATTTGGAAAAGAAAAATTTCCTTTATTGGAAATGTTTGGAAGGAAGTGGAGTGGAAACTAAAACATATGACATTCGTATTTTTACAGGATATCAGCGAAGTACTCAGAATATATTACGCTTCGAGCTATAAGACAGAGAAGGAAATAAAATTCGTTTGAAGAGTCAGAAAATTTATTGAAGTCGCTACTAAAATTGAAAATGACGTATTTCAATTTTGATGAAATCGAAATTCAGTTATTTTGAAACATGAGAAGTTCTCAATAAGAATTACTCCTGGAAGGCTGCAATTCAATATTTTACATAGCTTTTCCCCAGAAAGAATAGTTAATCAACAGAAAGCTCTACCTCGCTTTGTAGTAAGTGATGGTATCAGTATTTTAAAATCACTTGAATAACATTGAAAAAAAAAGATTAAAAGCCTTAAAAAAGATTAATCTTACTATACTTGCAAAGACTAGTTATGGAATTTTAGTAAGTATAGCAAACTAAAGCAATTATTAAATAAGCATGTGTAAAGTAATGATGCTTATAGATCATTTTTAGATTATTAAATCTAATAATAACCTAATAATCTAAACTTTTATAAGCACAGGAAGTATTAAGTTATGTAGAAAATTTATATTAGAAATAGAAAAAAAAAATAAGTGTTGCATTACGTAAATACGGTTACTTTGTGTGCAACATATTAAACACAAATGTTATTACCATAAAGTTATATTGTACTGCATTAAAACTAAAATTACATTCTATTACTTGAAACTGCATTTTTATTAGGTGGATAGGACTTTGAACAGAGTAAGAGTTTCCTTTTCTTAAAGACTAGAATAAAAGAATCAAAGTATAAAGAGTACTAATTTGTATATTCCGCCGGACTTCGAATTGAAACAATTTCGTTTGTGGTAAATAACGTGATAACTGATTCTATTTTACGAATAAAGTAGCACGAAAATAAATTATAATAATCTTTGGAAACATAACATAACATAAATATGGGCACTCCTCACTCTGTCAACTGATGACGCTATGAGTTCCCTCGCTACACCGAACCAGGCACAGGGGGTTCAACCCACGCCCTCGCATCTTGGAGAGAGAGACGTATCGGTTTTGCGACATTGATCGTTGTTAATGATTTGCTACTTGCCAGTCACACGGGCTGCCCGTCGCCCAAGGACCAGGTGTCATCTGGGCACCTTTCCCAGGCAGTACCCGGCTACTAGAGCCTTGAGCTCTAGAGCGCCCAATAAGGGATCTTTCAGGGGCTTTCAGAACCACTAGGTTCGTAATTTGTATACCCCAGTGACCCAGACTGCCTAGGTACAGATCCTAATCAGTAGCTTAGCAGAATTCTCTACTTCAACCCCCCGGAGGATGTAATCTTCGGAAAAAATAATTTTTTGATATCACAATTTTTTTTAGTTTAACCTTCTTATTCTTCGTGTCGCTTTATCTTAAATCGCAGCATAATTAATGCACGCGGCTAAGCAAACTGCCAGTTTTGATAGAGGTTGATGTTTCATGAAATCTTTAATTTAGTTTTCAAATTTGAAAATGCATTCCTTGTAAGCAAGATGCTGTTATAAGTCTACTTATCATAAAATTGAAGTAAATATAATGATTTAATACTTTATGTGAAGGTTTAAATAATTTCCTTGTAATTGGTATAAAGGCCAATACAATTATTTACTATTTTATTACAAATTATATTATTATTATTTAGTACTGTATCGTTGCGTTGAGGAATAATTCATGAGCTATTTGAATTGTAAAGATTTAATTGTAAACACTATAACAACGCTCAGTTAATCAATAATATACTTTCTGTCGTTGTTTACAACTTCCTCCCATCGTGACATAAGTTTTTCGATGAGTAACTGATAGAAACCATCCGCTCTCTAGAGTCAAACAATTTATTCAATCAAACCTTCCATTTCACACCATACTGAACGATAAATCTACTTCAGGAAGTTTCGGCGGTTTTAACACTTCGGTAAAAGTATAAGCAAGTGGTGTTGAAAATGGTCAGCTTTGTCTATTTGGCCTTCTGTTTTAATGGTTTGAAAAGACGCAAAAATCGGTATCCAGAACAAAAAATTCTCATTCAAATAAAATAAAGCGTATTAACTATGCATTGTATTTTTAGAGCAATTTTGAACTTCTGAATTACTGCTTAACCCATCATTATTATTTAGCAACATCATATTTAGCAATAATGTATTTTATAGTATATAATTAAAGTATCACGCATACAATTATAAGTTCCAGAGTCCTGTCGAAAAAAATATTCTCTGTATCCACAAGACTTAGCAACTTGAAACTTAGCTTATGATCTACATGTGTACACAAATACACTTGTAATTTTAATTAACATATTATTTGTTATTCTGATTCTTTCTTTCACTTCCACAGATTCGTCTACTTCATCAGAAAATGAAAATTAAGGATTTAAATAAAGAGCAAGAATCTAAGTTTAGAGAAAGAGTTTTGGCAACTTACGCCAGGAGAGAGGTGATTCTGCTCGCTCTTGCTTGATTTTTTTATTATACTGATTGTTAGAGAAATAGCTTTTTTACCTGTAGTTATGAGAGAAGAAGAGTTATCATAGAAGCCAGGTTCTTAGACATTAATACCTGATTTGTAAATATTAAGCTATTTTTGTATTATCAAGCTACAAACAGGGGAAATTGAATTTTTTTAATTTTCTTTAGTTGTAAATCAGATAACTTATGAGTATTATTGCGTGCGTACGGGTTCGTTATGGATTGAATGCACAAGAATTTAAAAAGTCAACAAAGTATATTCTTTCCGCAAGAAATAAATCAAAATGCTGAAATATTTCTTCAGAGATATTCGCACAATATCACAGTATCTCAAACGTTTAGCAAAACTCAATTCAAAATAGATAAACTAATTCTATCTCACAGCTTTCGCTGTGAAATAGAATTCACTACAGCATTAGGTAAACAAACAGCAGTTCGCTTTAAATAGCTACAACTACAACTGAGATGAGGTGTTTCAATTCGGCTTTTATAAGCTTTTTAATTATCACTAGAACAATCTCGATTTTTCTAGATTTTTCTGGATGGCAACAGTAATTACGAGATATTTATTTATTAAATATTAAATGAACGCGTCCTTTTATTTTTATTTTCTTTTTTTTTCGACGTAGCTTTCTCTTCAAAAATCGTCTGCGTTGCAGGGGAAAATAAAGCAATTTGAATTACAATTCTAAATAAATAGCCAAATAAATATGAAATCCGTAACACTATCAACAAATATTCTAGATATTTTCATAGGTTTGCTGTTATCAATCTGTATTGCAGAATTCTAGATGGGATCATCAGGCAGTCTAGTAAGGTTGCTCAGCATCTAAATTATATGTAACTGAACTGTAACCTTATATACTAGGAATGGAAAATTTTTCTACATACCGCTAAAATGGTAGTTTCAAATCAAACTTTAGAAGTAACAAAACTTCAGGAGTTTGAAAATTTTGCAGGTTTCTTAGTATGGTAGGTTCATAGTATGCTTTAAATATCAATAATAAATATCAATATCAATAATAGTTTAAATATCAATAATAGTTCTAAATAAGAGCTTTCAGACGGCAAAGGCTTTGGGGATTAGATTTTAAGATATAGGGGCTCTTCGCATATTTTTTAGACGATTTTGCTTTGTGGCAAGAGAATCTTCTGTTTGGAATTTTTTTTTAGCTGCAACTATATTTTTTAAAGTACAAATTATGGTCTGTTACTTGACAATTTTGTTTTCATACAGAATGCCGCTTTTAAAGTGTAGACTCACTAGGATTTTTTCGAAGCAGGATACATGAAATATGGGCAATGCCCTCGCCAAGACTCGAACCTCGGACCTCCCGAATACGCACCAAGCGTGCTGACCATTACACCCCGAAGGCTATGAAGGCAGGAGAAATACTTTACATACTTCCCCTTTTAAAGGGTGACTAGAGATTAGCGGACCCAATCGCTAAATCCTGGTGATGGAGAATCATCATCTACCCCTGTTTTAGTTCGGGCGTCACTGTAGAATCATTTAGAATTCTGTTTTACGTCAGGAAACTGAACAAATGAGCAATGCCGTCGCCGGGAATCGAACCTCAGACCTCTCGAATAGGCGCCGAGTGTGCTGACCATTACACCACGAAGACATGCTAAGAAAGCGGGAGATATACCTTATAAAAGAAGCAATGGGTGGAAGATTACTATGTTTGTATTCTTTCCGAAGAAAATTATTCGTACCTGGTTATTCAAAAACGTCGTGAAAGCCATGGTTTTTCGATATCTAAAGCTACGATAGGTAATGTTGCCACCAACGAAGAAAAAAAAGCAAAAAATAGCTTAGAAATTAGCTTCAAGTGGAAAAACTATTCCAAATACTTATGCAAGGCAAAAACGCAATGTTTCGAATGTTTCAAAAGTAAGATCTTTAATGTTAAAAGAAAATTCAAGTCAAAGGACAGTTGTAGAATCATTAAAATGCTCACTGTCATCTGTAAGTAAAGTGATTAATGTTGATTTGAGTCTTGAAAAGGCGAAAAAACATAACGTGCATCTTCTTTCTCCACGACATACCGCCGAACGCGTTGCAGAATTCTTTATGAAAAGTTTTCATCCGGACAAAAATGGAAAAATGTTGCCACAATAGACGAATCTTGGGTATACTTAAATGACTGAAATGAAGACAAATTCATTTATTATCATCAAAGAAGAGAGCAAAAATCTTAAAGCACGGTTCAAAAAATCTAAACAAAGTTTTTAAAGGGATTTATGATTGTCGCTAGAATTTCATATAATGGCAAATTAAAAATAAAGAGATTGAAGAAAATGATAAGATGACCACCACATATTATCAGAAATATATTTTATACCCAATTTCAAATATAAAACACCTTCTCTTTACACACAGTGTGATCAATCAGTAGAACTGCTTGATCACACTGTGTGTAAAGAGAAGGCGCAAGAAGTAAATAAAGCAAGAAGTGACAAGTCAAAATCTACAGTTAATTTTCTAGAAGAAATGAAACAGAAAACGGATATCAAGGCATATCCTTCAATCATATTCCTACTAAACCTATCTACCACCAATGTGTTTTTGCGCTTTTGGACTTTCAAAAAGAGGGTTGTCCAAACGTCGACCTGCAACTCCACGACCTGTAACCTTAAATTTGGAAAGCAGTTTGAGAGCAATGGGATAAAATACCTTCTCTGATGAACAGCCTCTGCATAGCCCTCTCCTTCAAAAAAAGAAAAAAAAAAGGGTGGGTGGGGAAGAGGGAAGAGAAAAGACAATTCTATATTTTAAGACACTAGAAATAAAATTTCAAAATACCTCACATATGGCGTATTTACATATTCAATACATGGCACTTTTTCTAATGTCAACATCATTCCCGAACAGCAGCACTGAATAATTGGAAATTCTATCATAAATTTCGCTTTGATTCCCCGGATTTTTCCTCTATGCATATCTGGCACGCTGTTGAAAACTTTGAACTTTTGAGACAAAAAATAACACCAAATTTGATAAAATAAAGATATTTTGCCGCTTAGCAACGAAGTGTATAGAATGACCTGAGTTAGATACCCAATAGCATGAACTTTTCCTTAGAATCCGTTCGGATATTCTATGTTGTAGCACATCATAGCATAATACATTTTTCGAATTTTAAGACATCATGTACTTTCTACAGAATAATCATGAATTCCAGTTTTTATACAGTGTCTTTTCAATTTTTAAGCCTAACAGAATTCTACCCATTCATACCCATTCAGTTTCTAATTACCTTCGATTAGAAGTTATTATTGTTAGAAACGTTGGTGTTTTAGCAGGAGGTATGACAATGACTTAATATTATTATGTATAATTTTATCTTTTCACTAATTAATATTATTGACGCAATTATTTAGCGTTTTTATGACTAATGAATAATTTAAAAAATAAAATTTCCATAATTTAATCTTTTCATTCTTTACATCATATTATCTTATGCTACCGCAACGTAGTTGATGCGGTTAAGCAAATTGTCAATTTTGACAATTATTGACAATTTAAGAATAACGAGATCTTTAATTTGACTTTCAGATTTATTACTTTTGTATTGTACTGATTTTTCATTGTATAACGTATTTATTTTACTACATATTTACTACTTATGTAATTGTATTACTTCTTTATTGCATTACTTTTATGCTTTACAGTCTCTGTTTCATATTCTGGCATTGCAATATGTTTCTTGCATCCTCTGTTTCCAAGTCTGTAGCCATTGTACAGCCACCCAACCTTGTATCTTACCTAAATTTTTAAATTCTTCAATAAGCGCTGGATGGTGGAGAATAAGAAGCATGCACCTGCTTACCTCTGGTAGACTCCAGATGCCCCGTCCTCCGTCACCTGTTATATGCACTAAATTATTGTAGACTCTGCTCTTGATATAGCTTTGTATAGATCAGTTAACTCGTATTTTGAGATTTATTGACAAAACTGAATATATAAAAGGAAAAGTGTTTTTGGTTTTATTAATATCGAAAATCATGATTCTGATTGCATAGAAGGAGGAGATTTACCGATAACCAATAATACAAAACTATATGCGGCAAACCTGCGACAGTGCAGGAAATATGTCTGACAAATACAGCGGATTACAAGCAAGAATAAAACATCATATTAATACAGGAACTTATGTACCATATGCTAGTCACACCTTAAGATTTAATAGAACTTGTGCTGAGGAAACCTCTAATGGGGCACTGCACTATTTTGATTTTGTTCAAAATTTAAATGCATATTTCTCCTTATCTACACAACATTGGAAAATACTTATAAACAACATGACATTACCCAGTCTCCACATATGAAACGAATGAGGGACACTAGATAGAGCAGGGTCAAGAGCAGACGCAGTTTAAGCATCAAATTGTCGGAACATTAAAGAAGCCCTAATTCAAAATAATGCTAATGAAAAACCAAGAGGCAAATCGGAGGAGAAAAAATATCAGAATATTTCAATGGATATAAAACAGCCTTATTAACAGTTTATTAACAGTTTTGTAGTATAAATTACTACAGCGAATGGATAGTATACGCAAATCACTGCAAGATATGCAGTAAAAATTATTCTTAGAAGCAAATTTTCCGAAATCACGTTCGAGTTTTGTAATGAATAACAGGAACAACTTTATTGATATTGAGATCGATGCCAGTTTGCTAACATAAAACCTAAACTATTGAGAAACGAATATAAATGAAACATATTTTACAGGAAAACAGAATTTTGTGATACACAGACATAATGTTATTTGTCCTGCAGTAATCTCTAAATTATCTCGGAGAAGCGCCATTTACTGTGATGTGTTAAAGGAGTTTGATTGTTTAAAATGTTTAACGTCTTAATAAATGAATGTGTGGAAAGAATACGCACTAACAAATAAATATTTTAGAAGTGAAACAATTCACTTTTTTTGCATTTATAAGAGAAGAAAATGTCACCAATTCTATTGACATTTATTAATGGCAATTTTACAATTTAGATTTCCAAATACAGAAAGAGTTTTATAAAAATATCTGACAATTTCCAACTGTAACGCAAACGGTGAACATTCATTTTGAGCTCTCAAGAGAGGTAAAAATTACTTAAGAAGTTCCTTATCTCAGTTGCATGTAAGTCAGTTGTCAATGATGCTAATGGAAAACGACGTTGCTTGTTTTTAGATTATGTCTCTGTAATAGATCTTATCTCAATTGCATATAAGTCAGTTGCCAATGATGCTAATGGAAAACGACGTTGTTTGTTTTGCGTTATTTTATGTTCCAGATTGGAACCAAACAGGAACATAAAGCTTCATTTTCCATAAACGTCACTGACAATCACTGCCATTGATAACTTCATTTTCTACAAGCATCATTGACAACCACTGTCAATAAATTTAATTTAATATATTTTTGCGTGCGTACGCGTTCGTTATGTATTCAATGCACAAGTCGTTAAAAAGTTAACAAAGTTTATTCTTCCCACAAGAAATAAATCAAAATGCTGAAATATTTCTTCAGAGATATTCGAACAATATCACAATATCTCAAACGTTTAACAAAACTCAATTCAAAACAGATAAACTAATTCTATCTCACAGCGAAATCGCTACAGCGTTAAGTATGTCAGGACTAAGTGTTCGGTGCATACTCTTGGCGAACATATTCGAGAATTAACCTAAGTCCTGATCTTGAACAGGTAGCTGAATGCAGCTTTGTTCTGTGGTAGAAAACTGTGGTTAAGTGGTAGAAGAACTGCACTTAAGAAGGATTTAAAATCCTCTTTTATTAAACCACAATTATATACAACCAAGGAGGGATACAGAAAAATAATGACTGCACTTGGGTCTAAACTGAACAATCAAATAATTTGAACGAAAGTTAAACAGAAATTAAATCGTCGTTGCTCACAGAGCTATGAACGCGAGGTTGGCCTCTATGCTAAATGGTGCGTAGCAAGGTTTAACTAATACTAACGCACTTAGATTTACTTCAATAAGTAATAGAGTAACAGCGATAAGGCTTAGAATTTAAATACTAGCTGGTCAGGCGAACGTCGAACAGAGCAGCAGTGGTCTGAGAGTAAAAGCTCTCTCACACTGAGGGGTTCCTACCTATCGCTTAAATATAAACTTGGCTCCACTTCAAATTAGCATAAAGCTGAAACGCGCGCTTATTCTAACGGGAAGTTGAAATAAGAACAGATAGGAAAGGCAAATTAAAATAAAACTTTGTTAGTTTAAACTAAAACCTTACAAGTAAACAAACAGCAGTTCGCTTTAAACAGCTACAACTACAACAACAACTGAGGTGAGAAGTTTAAATTCGGCTTTTATAAGGTTTTTAATCTCGAATTTTCTAGATTTTTCTGGATGGCAACAGTAATTATGAGATATTTATTTATTAAACATTAAATGCAGGCGCTCTTTTATTATTATTATTATTATTATTTTTGACGTAGCTTTCTCTTCAAAAATCGTCTGCGTTGCACGGGAAATATAAAGCAATTTTAATTACAATTCTAAATGAAAAGCCAAATAAATGTTGAAATCCGTAACATTGCCCCTTTCTCAAGGACTGCACGTCCCGGGAAGTACAATCCTTGGACAGGAAGCCAAACTTACAACTAAGGCATCAGTGCTATAATAAACATTACTTTACAATAACAAAATAAATAATAATTGCAATAAGTAACTTTCAGCAAATTAAATTTTATCCAACGCTAAATACAATTCAAATACTATCAAATACTAAGTAGAAATACTATCAAATACTATCAAATACAAATGCTATCAAATGCAAATACTTATCAAATACAAATCAAATACTAAATACAAATAGGACCATGGTCTTATACTATTTACAATTATATACACTACGTACTATGGCCATGGTAATGAACTAACCTGTCGTAATGAAGGACTTTAGGTTTAGAATTCGATGACTTACCGATCCGAACCACGACGTCGTTCAGCCTGTTTAGGACTGTGTAAGGACTATCCCAAGGTGATTGTAGTTTCGGAGAAAGTCCTTTTCTGCGAATCGGATTCCATAGCCACACCTTGTCTCGTTCGTGGAAACGACGGCCAGTAGCTCTCATGTCGTAGCGGGTCTTCATCTTCTCCGTCGTCAAGTTAACTCGCTCTCGTGCAGAAAGGTGCATAACTTCAAACCGGGCCTGGACATCTTGGATGTATTCCTCAGGCGATGAAGAAGCATCTGCAGGGCGGCCAAATAAGAAATCGCAAAACAAACGAAAATACGAATGATGAGCATCGAGGATGGAGAATTGCTTTTAGTCTTGAGTTTTTCTTCAACCCCAGTATGATTTCGGCAGCTTTCTGAGCAGAGTCTTTCAGAAAACATGTCGGTATTTCCAGCTGAGGATCCCTTCTGATGATCGATAGTCATGTCCTCAGTGGCTGAAAGCAGTTTGATGTTTTTGAAGTCTAAGGAGAAATGGTATTTCCTTAAAATGGCCAATCCGAGTATGCAAGGATCTGTAATATCTGCCACATATGCTGTGTGATGGTAAGCGGCACTTCCAAGCGTTATGTTCACGTTTAATTTCCCTTCTGCGTCCATTTTCTCGCCGGACGCAGTTTCGAGGATAACACAGAATGGCGTCCAAATCAGTTCATCCTTAAATTGTTGAGCTAAATCCTTCCGAATGATGGTAACATTATCTCCTGTATCAATGATCATACTGCAAGGAACTCCTTCGATATGCCCATTAATGGATAGTCCGTTACTGTTGCCACTCGCTGCAGAAATCTTGAGCGCTTTAAAACAGGGTTTTTCACTATCGTTCAATCTCAGCTCTGCGTTATGATCATCGAACTGCTTCTTGCGTCGTTGCTGGGAAATGATCTTATTTTCCGCACCTCGGGGTGTTCTGCAGTTCGTTCGTACGTGGCCTTCAGCTCCGAAGTTCCAGCACTTCGGTTTATTGTCACTTCTTTTCCTTTTCCTGGCATTTAATTGTCTGTTTATATCCCCCGTCTTATTTTCCCTGCTCCGGAGTGTTCGGCAGTTCCTTCGCATGTGTCCTAGAACACCGCAGTTCCAGCACTTTACGGTCCGTTTCTTATCATCAATATACCGTTGCAAGGCATTCACTTTTCTGGATAAATCATCTAAACGAGCCATCAACTGATCCACTGGCTCGTGGACTCGCACAGCTCTGACTGGATGATGCCCTCTACGAATTGCTTGCTGTGCTGCCTCGAATTTCATGGCGTACACTAGAGCGCTTTTCAAGTCCTTGACATCAGCCATTCGCAGTGCTTTCTGTATTTCAGGATCCCGGATGCCGTCGATGAAGTATTGCAGGGACAGGATTTCCCTTGTTTCTGTCCGGCAATCCGAAAAGGCGAGGTGGGACAGCCTTTTAACATCCGTGGCGAGCTCTTGGAGTGTTTCCGTAGGTTTCTGTTGACGGGATTTTAACTGCAGCCTGTTGTAATCTTTTAAACACTTCTCCCCAAAACGCAGCTCCAAAGCACCGGACAGAGCTTCGAAATCTAGCCTTTTGTTTTCGGGAAGAGTCTGAAGGATATCCGCTGCGTCTGCTCTCAGAGAAGCGGCAAGGTTACAGGCCTTAACTTGGGACATCCATTTGCTTCCGCAACTATAGAAAATTGAGTCTTATATACTTGCCAGGAGGTCTTTTCATCATATGTCGATAGCTTCAGAGAGGGACCAGCAGGCATGGGTAAAAATTTAAATCCATCGGTATTGCTCCCTGCCGTCGCTACGAATTTCTTTAAGATATCAACTTCTTTGACAACTGCGGAAACTTTGTCATCAATTTGCTGTTCCACTGCAGAAACACTTTCTTGAATTTGTTCTTTCACAGCAGAAACTCTATAATCGATTTGTTGTTCTACGGCAGAAACTCTCTCTTCTATATGTTGTTTCACAGAAGAAACATTATTTTCAACCGCATCTATTCTGCCTTTCATAGCCTCAAATTTATTTTCTATTATGCAAGTAATTTCCTTTTTCATTTCTTCTTGACTTGCTTTAACGGCTCTCCTCTCTTCCTTAACGGATTCTTGACCCAATTTCATCTGTTCTTGAACCATTTTCATCTCATCTTTAACAGATTCCTTAACAGCTTTCATTTCATCCTTAACAGATGCTTGACCAGCTTTCATCTCCTCTTTAACAGAAGTTTGGCCAGCTTTGATTTCTTCTTTAAATGCAGCAAAGGCTGTCATAAATTGCCATAATTTTTCTTCCATTGCTCTAGTTAATAGTATTCAAAAATGCCACTTCTGATACCAAACATTGTTGCGTGCTTACGGGTTCATTATGTATTGAATGCACAAGTCGTTAAAAAGTTAACAAAGTTTATTCTTTCCACAAGAAATATGCTGAAAATATGCTAATAACAAAATGCTGAAATATTTCTTCAGAGATATTCGAACGATATCACAATATCTCAAACGTTTAGCAAAACTCAATTCAAAACAGACAAACAAATTCTATCTCACAGCGAAATCGCTGCAGCATTAAGTAAAGAAACAGCAATTCGCTTTAAACAGCTACAACTACAACAACAATTGAGATGAGGGGTTTCAATTCGGCTTTTATAAGCTTTTTAATTATCACTATAACAATCTCGATTTTTCTAGATTTTTCTGGACGGCAACAGTAATTACGAGATATTTATTTATTAAACATTAAATGCACGCGTTCTTTTATTTTTATTTTTTTTCCGACTTAGCTTTCTCTTCAAAAATCGTCTGCGTTGCACGGGAAAATAAAGCAATTTTAATTACAATTCTAAATAAATAGCCAAATAAATGTGAAATCCGTAACAATATTATTGCCAGTTTATATATATTGTTACGTGCGTACGGGTTCGTAATATATTGAATGCACAAGTCGTAAAAGGTTAACAAAAATTTATTTTTTTCACAATAAATAAATTAAAATGCTGAAATATTTCTTCACAAATCTTCGCACAATATCACAATATCTCAAACGTTTAGCAAAAACTCAGTTCAAAACAGATAAAATAGTTCTATCTCACAGCGAAATCACTACAATCAATACAGCATTAAGTAAACAAACAGCAGTTCGCTTTTTACAGCTACAAGTATAACAGCAACAACAACAACTAACTCACTAACTGAGATGAGGTGTTTCACCTCGGCTTTTATAAGCTTTTTAATTATCAGTAGAACAATCACGATGTTTCTAGATTTTTCTGGATGGCAACAGTAATTACGAGATATTTATTTATTAAGCATTAAATGCACGCGCTCTTTTATTTTTATTGCTATTTTTTTTTGGCGTAGCTTTCTCTTCAAAAATCGTCTGCGTTGCTAAGGCAACATGAAGCAAATCTAATTACAATTCTAAATAAATAGCCAAATAAATGTGAAATTCGTAACAATATTATTGTTATACGAAAGCTGGTTTAGAAACAAAGTTCATGAGTGTTTTATATTATATTCTAGTATGATCTTAATGTTTAATAAACATACTGATAAATATATTGATAAATATATTGTTGTAGTTTTTGTTTATGAACCTTATTTAAAATAAAAAAAATTGTATTTGTATTATTATTATTTTTTATTAAAAATTTTAAGCCCTGGCTACAAATGAAAACGTACGTGCAGTATATACTACAGTTGCACTGAAAACATTTAGAGTAGCCTCAAAATTGACTTTCACTTGGGACATCTCAATGGCTAAATCCGCCACTGAAAACGGTTCTGTAAACGTTTTTAGTACTCACGTAATTTTCAACTTTTTCAAGGTGTTTAGAAAGCGAGCTCCTTTAAATTTGAAAATATTTTCGTCCACGTAGTTATAGTTTCCATGTTATTAATTGATTTGCTCATGGATTTTAGGTGCATGGGTTGTGATTAATGGAACAATAATAGTAAAGAGCTTTAAGCAGATATCTAATGTTCTTGACGGTTCTGAAAATCACTGTGGCAAAAAACCGTGGAAAGATAGATTTAGTGGTGAAGAAAACAATGACAACGGTGGTGATGATGACGACTCACAATCTGTATCAGATGACTTACAAGCTGACACAGACAGCAGGCGCCCAGCAGCATTAAAAGGCCTGAAATAAAATATTTATATAATTAACAATATGGCCATTAATTTGTTTGGTATACTTATGAATATATTTTATCTTGTCCAAATATCCAAATTTATCTTTTTTTATCTTATCCAAATTTAGAAACGACAGAGAATAAAAATCTTGATAGGGGAAAAAACACACAGAAGCAATAAAAAATCTTTCAGTCATTCTTTTAGTTAAGAAAGAAGAACGAAGTGTCTCTCTTTCAGTTAAGGGGTTTATAAATTAAGAACATTTCATTGCAGAAATTTAAAATATATCTCATAAATTGTTAAACTGAAATAATATTCTTACATGAACTTAATTTCTCTTTTTAGCCCAAAGGAGCAGTAGCTCAGAAGGGCTATTAGTCTCGAAATGGTATTTTGCGTTGAATAACTGTAAAAAAAGGCTGAATCACTTTTCAAATTGTTGCCACCAAATATTATTGCTCTGCATGAAGAAGAAATGAAATGAAATAAAGGAGAATGTCCATGAATGTAGACCTGTTTCTCGCATTTAAAAGAAACAACGGTATCTATAGCCAGCAAATTTTAAATAACGTAATCCTTCACACGAACATGAACACGTGGACGCCCGAATTTTGAATTCCAAATTTGTTTATTATCTGTTTCGAATTTTGTAAAACTTTAATGAATTTTTTTAACAACTCAACATATTTCAAAGCGAATCAGTGGCAACACTATACAAAAAAAAAGTTTTATATCTAGCGCGCGTGACTGTTTATCCGAAATTCTAAAGCTATGCTGTTTTTAAATATTTTGTTATATTGTTGTTGAATTGAATTTTAAGTGGTTTAAGTGCGAAGAATATGATATTTAAAAATAAAGGTGACATACAAAACTTTAAAAAAATGCCCCTTTGGGCGTAAAATAAAATCTGAAAGCTTTCAGATATTTTTAAAAAATTTAAAGTGCTTTATTTTGTTATTTAACTTATTTTTTCTTTTTTTTGTAGAGCTAAATAAAATGCATTTATAGATAAACGGTGTCTTTTGGAGTAATTGCTGGTAAATTTATATTAAGATTTTTTGGCAAATTTCACTTATTATTTTAAGATGTTTTTATTACAGTTCTCTTTGATAATGTCCAGGCTCAGGCCAATAAAAACATTACTCAGACTAATTTCTTAAATTCAGAAGTATAAAGTGCTTAAGACAAAATAAGTTAACTATCTCCAAGAAATCACGAAATTAGTCTTAACAAATCCTAGGATGCTACAGAATGGCTGTTTAAAGTTTTCATATGTGATGCAAGTAATGCAACTGGAACCCAATTATAAGCAGAATGGCACTGAAAAATTCGCAAGAAAATAAACAACCGGCACTGAAATTATATCGAGAACAGTACAACCAGGAATAGCTAATTTAGGAGTACATTAGCACGCAGAGTGTGCTAGCATTATATTTTATTTCAACTATACATAATGTGGTTTAGTTTTTGTAACTGCCATTTAGCATTCAGAAGGAAACTTAACTGGTAATTATAATGTTCAGAAAAAATTATATTATGCAACAAGATTTATATTATTAGTTATTGAAACCTTTTCCAACTGCTTAAAGATAAAAAAGTTTTTTCTGCTTTTACATTTTGCTTTATCAGTTAGTAAAGTAGTTCAAGTTAATTCTTTTCCTGTATTATTAATTGCTATAACAACGCATATGTTCTCAGACAATGGAATTTATTGGATAAAACGGAACATAGTTTTGGACGAAGAACCTGTCATTAAATTCTGAACAGCTCCTTTTGTCAGCAGCAGAAAAGTTTCTGCAGAACTCTGATTTTAGACTAACAAAATTCCCTATAAGCAGAACAAGCGGCACTTCTTTATAGACAATTTGTCTAACAGTTTCAAAGCTGTGTTGCTTCATAGCTTTACCCTGCACTTTAAAAAGTATTGCAATAACATCAGGAACTTGATGCCTATTTTGAAGTATGACTAATATATATGGAAGTTCATGAGAGAATTTTCAGAAGAATAATATTCTTGGTGGGACTTCGGAAAGTTTTATAACAATATCCTTACTGATTCTATTATGAGACATCAAGAATATAGTTCGACCCCCTCATCCGCGACCATGAGCGCAAACACGCCTGCGCCATTCGGACCGAATTATTCTCAAAATAGGCTGGATGGATAGGAACTTTCTCTCCCTCCAACATATCTCTTTCCGGAGAAGAGAAGACTTTCACGTAATCTTTCACATCACAGCAAGTAATAACTTCCCTTTTGGACGAGTCTAAGTGTTTTGGCAGAATGCCAACCAGGGTTGCTTAGAGACGGTCGAACTATACCAAGGCGCATTATCACAGAAGATTGAATTCTATATGGAGATTAATAATATTATGTAGGAACCTTTGTTTTATCCAGAGAAGACTTATGTTCCACCACTGAATATCAAACTGCGCTTAACGAGATCCCCCCCCCGATGACAATAACTTGCAGCTAGTTATCTGATACTTATGTATGATCCTAAAATCGTTTGTTTTCAAGCACCTCAATACCTCATCGGTTAACTACACGTAGCCTTCAAAGATCAGAACAAATATCTACTTCGGATCTTAGATAAAAAGGATCACGGACACAAGGAAATACACAAAAAGTATAGGAAGACTGAAGTGGGTGGATTACCAGGCAAAACAAAACATGATGTGTACACTACATGACTTCCTTATACGGAATATTAAATTATACGGATTTTGCATTTCATTTAAACTTGTTGGATTGAATGAAATCTGCTTCGACGATAGCGCATAAACCACAATAGAATGAACGCACTCTTTAAAATTCATTACATTAGTTTACCATAGCGACACTCTGGGCACTAGATTCAATTAACAGCGTTACATCTCACTCATTTTATAACTCAGAATGCACAAAAACTATGTATATCATCGAAGAATTATCTAATCGTTGCCACATGTTCTATTCAAATGCTGTAAGTCTAAAACGATGTATAAAAGAAAGTATACAAACAAAAAAAGTTTTTCTCAGACGATTCAGTATTTCTCATTCAATTAATTCAGTTCTCACTTAGCGACAAGCCAATACATAAGAACTCAAAATATGTATATTAAAAATTACGAAGTAAATCTTATACACTTATTTCTTCGAATAAACTCCAAAATTGTTTAAGTGTGACTTAATTCGCAATAATAACAGAAAGCGTTATCTTTGTTGCTGCGAACCTTAATTTCTCGAGGTAGGCAACAAACCCACTATTCTGCAAAATTTCAAATGTAAACAAATATGGCTGCTATGACCAAAACATTTAGGCTTAGCCTCACTTAAACAACTTTTAAATAGTTAATAATTCTACAACTATAACATGCAGGCTAACTAAAGGCGTAAAAACTTTAACCGGAAGACAAGAACAACATAATTCAATCATTTTTAAAGCAAAAAATGAACAATTTGCAAACCTATAAGAATAAAACTGAGTTTACGGAGCCGAGTAACAGAGTGGATATATATATGTATATATATTATAAACGTATATGTATATACATATATATACATATACGTTTGGTGCTGCCGATTGCAACGAAAATAGGAAGTGCACATCCACGTGTTATAGCAGTCCTATATACAAAATTTCATAGTTCTGAAGCTACTCATTTCTGTGTTATGAGAGATGCATACATACACACGTACGTACAGACGCCACGGAAAAATAACTTCAGAATCTATTTTAAATCAGTTTTATAATTTTTTTGGGAAAAAGTCCTTTATTCTGTGCTTACGTACAGATGTCACGCAAAAACATCGTTAAAGCGCATTCGATAGCGGACAAAATGGATGTTTTCGTTGAAATATGATACCCGAAATTTTTCGCGATTACAATACTTCCTTTTTATTTCGTACAAGGAAGTAACAAGATCAAAGACCGCATACAATTTATGATAAAACTAGAAGAAATATTCTGAAGGCAGTCCAGAAAAATATTCCGAAGCTCAGATCCGAAACTCCCATTTTAATAAATTCAGAGAAAATACGTAAGCATACTACATAGAGCAATATGAACTTATGAAAAATTAAAGTATTCTTTTGTCAGTGTATTTTTAAAATACTGGGTAGTGTATGCAATTGACAGAAGAGAAAGATCTTTAGTTACACTCCAGGCTAACGCATAGTTGATTTTTCCCTCTTCTCTCGCAAAAAATTCCAGTAACTTATTTAAGTTTTTCTAAAACATTCTGAAAAATCGCAGAACGAAATGCAACATTATATTTTATCATGCAATGCGTTAGCACAATTGTAAATTATTTATACTTATTAGACAGAATACATACTGAGAAATGGCAACAGCCAGTTTCTGGCTGTCGTTCTATTTTACTCGTATATTTATTATTCAGATGAAGTACGATTGAAATGTATATTGGTACGATTAAGATAATCTGTTATGTTATGCACGTTTAACAATACGTTACACGTAGGTTATTAAGTTACGACTGCGTTTTATCTTTTATTAAATATTTGTTTATCTTTTAAATACGTCTTACGAGTGATTAATTTAAATACAAAAGGAAGCTAACAGAAAGAAAGATTCGAAGAATTTAAAAGCAAATTTCTCTATTCGTTGCAACATACAAGTGTTCATGGTAAACGTTTTGCACGATCTGAACGTGCGTTATCTAATTCACACTAGTTGCTTTCAATAGACTTATTCGTTTCACAAATATTATATTTTTGTGTCATTACAACAATGTATACACTACCTGCTTGACATTGTATTAAAATATAAATTTGTGAATGGCGTTATTCTCTTGACGAATTTTGGAGCCATAGTTATAATTTTCTTTAGTTTTAGATTCAACCAACAAACCAGAAATAAAAGAGAAGGTATAATTCGTTGCCTAATGTTATGCAGTTTATAGGTATGATAATATTCTTATAGAGAGGAAGAAGAAAACTTGGTGATTAAGTAGATTATATATATCTATATATATATATAGTTATTAAGAAAGGAAAAGGGAGGAAATTTTCTGTTTTTTCTTGGTAGTAAAAATGTGAGCTCCTGAAAGATAAAGTCAAAGCACGAAGGATATAATAAACGGCCACTGCGCTGCAACAGTAAAATAAAGATTAATTAATCAAAGTAATTTGCTACATTAATTACTAGGAATACTTCGTTACCTCAATAACAAGTTATGAGATTAATAAGCCAATTAAAGTACTTACGGAAGTGAAAAAAAAAGACTTCAAGGGTAAAGTGATCGTATAGCAAGGAAAAGAAAGAATACTTCCGAAAAGATAAATGATTTTGAACAGAGATATATTATTATTCTGCACTACAGGACGCTCTTTACTTCTTTAAGCACACATTATAAAAGCAAAAATTTCATCACAAAAGCAAAATTGAATAAAAATTGGCTTACAACAAGGAACAGAAGTGATAAAAGATAAGGTAAAATTGTTAATTTCACAAAAATATTTTTAAGAATTTAAAAGAGAAAATATAACACACTTGTTTTGAACTAAGTGATACTCCCAGGAAAGTAACGAAAAGTTGAATATTGTAATTAAAATATTTCGTAGAAAATAGCATCTTTAAAGGGCAGAGCGTTATACAAAGAGGAAATTCTTGTTTATTAGTGGGAGGCATTCTAAAACTACCAAAGTAACGTTTTTGATTTTTGTTTCGCTATGGGACTTGTATTAGAAGAATTCAAACTTCCGTTACAAATTATAATTAGCTTTATATAGTAAAGGGAAAAAATCCTTAGCTTTACATGACAAAGAGAAAAAGCACATTAAAATTAAAAGAATTTTCAATGTTAGTTTATAAGTAAGGGAAATTACAGTGAATTTTGGGATGTTATTCTATAAAAGCAGTAGGAATTATAATGCCTTCGTAGTGTAGTGGTCAGCACGCTCGTACGTACTCGAGAGATCCGTGGTTCGAGTCCCGGCGAGGACATTGCTCATTTTTCAGGCTGCCTGCTTCAAAAATACGAAATGTCTCTAAAGTGGCGCCCGAACTAAAAAAGATGGTGGATGATTATTCTCGACCACCGGGATTTGGCGATTGGGTCCCCTAATCTCCAGTCATTTATCACGTCTCCTGCTTCAAAAATACGCAGTGTCTCTACAGAATCACCAAGTTAATCCAAATAAGCCTTGTCTAAAACATTCGATATTTTCATTTCATTTTTAACTTTAACAGCATACATGTAACTCAGATTCTGAAACATTGATTATAATCTTACCTGTAACGATAAGGTAAAGTAAAGGGAATATTAAATTATGAGCAAATGGGTCATTGTCGACATGGCATAATATCTCTAATTTACTTTTGAAATAAAAATTATTCATTCCTTAACTTATCGTAGTTGAGGGGTTTCTTTCTACCAGTCATTCGCTCTCAAACGTTGCCTTTACATGATGGCCCTTACCTTAAACTAGTTGTCAAAGCAACAGTCACACAACGTATAAAATATTAAACTTATTTTCTCACCACTATTGCATTAACTTAAAATAGTACAAACTTAAAACTTAAGTTTTCTTGGCTTACAGCTGTTTATAACGTATTTCTCCCGCCTTCTTTGCATGCTTTCGTGGTTTAGTGGTCAGCACGCTCGGTGCGTATTCCAGAGCTCCATGGTTCGAGTCCCGGCGAGTACATTGCTCCTTTTTCATCTCTCTTGCTTTAAAAAAATATCTAATGTCTCTACAGTGGTGCCGGAACAAAAGTGGATGATGATTCTCCACCATCAGGATTTGGCGACTGGGTCCCTTAATCCACAGTCGCCCTTTAAAAGGGGAACTTTATAAGGTATTTCTCCCGTCTTCTTAGCATGTCTTAGTGGTGTAGCGGTCAGCACGCTCGCCACGTATTGGAGAAATCCGTGGTTCGACTCCCGGCGACGGCATTGCTCCTTTTTCACCTCTTCTGCTTTCAAAAACTACCTAGTATCTCTACATACTTACTGCAAGAAACAATAATTAAATTGACTAAACACTAGAGCCCTCCTTCTAGAAATTACAATTATCAGCTGGGTTAGACAACTTAGTTTACTAAAGTTCACAGTTATTAAAACCGTGTCGGATGTTCAAAATTCACGTTCAATTTAACCGCGGTTTCCACTAGGCAAGACAGACGGTGGCAGTAACAGCCGAGACTAGCAGAAATGCCTGTAATAAGAGCTGGATTAACCATTAAATAAAATAAGCACGCGCTTAGGGCATCAGGGAAAGACGGCACGATAAAAAGATATTTCGAGATTCAGGAAAGGGGCACCACGAAAATATCCATTTGTCAGTTTTACAATGGAATGTATGAAGCTAAACCAAAATCGACAACAAAAAAAAAAAAAAAAAAAAAAAAAAAAAAAAAAAAAAATTTTTCAGATTTTAAATTACGTCCAAAGGGACATTTTTTTTAAACTGAGCACATCTTTAGAATTTCCTATACACAGTCTTATGCGCTGGAGATAAAAATCTTTTTTCTGTACAACGTTGCCATTGCTAGCTTTGAAACCCTTGAGTTTGTTAATCAAAAACTCGTTAAAGTTTTACAAAATATGAAATCGATAATAAAACAAATTCCAAATTTCAAATTTGGGGTTCCAGATGCCCATACTCGCAGCAGGATTACCGTCGTTTTATCACAATTCGAGAAACATACATACATTTATCGTATTACATTCTTCAATATTTAATTTCCTTAAATATAATACAGGGCTGCAATATTTGGTGGCAACAGTTTGAAAAGTGAACGACTTTTAATGTTTCCGACGTAAAATCGCAAAACGAAAACAATAGTCCTTCAGGGACAAAGCCCCTTTGGACTTATATATATATATATATATATATAAAAGGGGGGAAAATGTCTTAATCCAGCTCGGCCTGTTATGATATTTCCTTAGAATTTAAACTATGTGCTTACCATAAAATCTGCACCAACCTCTTAACTGATCGAGTGCGTAACGAAATAAGGCTTAATGAGAAGATTCAAGTCTGAACTGTTACACTCAAAGGAAATGTCACGAACGAACCGAGAGATTTGAAACCAATACACTTACTCCTTAGTCCTAATTTGCGTTTTTTCAGTTTTTAGTTACATGAGGTATTTCTCCCGCCTTCTTAGCATTCCTTAGTGGTGTAATGGTTAGCACACTCGGCGCGTTTTCAAGAGGTCCATGGTTTGAGTCCAGGCAAAGACATTGTTTATTTTTCATGTCTCCTGCTCCGAAATAACAAAATATCTCTACAGTGGCGCCCGAACTAAAAAAAAAAGGGGTGGATGACGATTCTCAACCACCAGGATTTTGCGATTGATTTCCCTAATCCGCAGTCGCCCTTTAAAAGGGTAGTATATAAGGTATTTATCCTGCCTTTTTAGCATGCCTTTAGGGTGTAATGGTCAGCACACTCGGCGCATATTCGAGATGTCCGAGTTTCGACCTGGCGAGCGCATTGCACATTTTTCATGTGTCCTGCTTGGAAATAACCTAATTGCTCTACAGTTATACCTCAGATATAATTTGTAATGTATATAATTAGTATGAATTATAACGTACGAAAATGATAAGTCTTATAAATATTCGCTCACTGAATTTAATAATTAAAAGGTATTCCTTGTTTTATATACAACGCGTCAGTTTAAAATAATGGTTTGTATCCACTTTATAAAAAGGTTTTGGTAAGACTGATTAGGTTATTTATGCAGAATAAATTAGATATTTATAATTTAAATTTAATCCAGTCCCATTTTATGTCATATGCAACAATAAAGTTAAGATATAAATTAAATTTAATCCAGTTATATTTTTCATATCATTATCAGCTTTACTGTTTTACAGCCAAAATGAGCAGTTGTTTTGATGGTATTAAATTTTCAACACACAACTTCGCTCAGAAATAGTTTACTTGCAGAAATCTGCAAGTAAACTATTTCGTATACATTACTTATTCGTAAAAAATGCATATCGACTAAAAGAATATTCCTAGGAGAAAGGAAACATTTAAAGTGGTAATTAACAGAAAGAACTTATCAGTTTAAGAAAAAGAAATTAAAAATACAGAGTTTGCTAATTACTTCCTTGTAAATTTAAATTATAAATATCTAATTGTACGAAATAAAGGGGAAGTATTGTAATCGCGAAAAATTTCGGGTATCATATTTCAACGAAAATATTCATTTTGACTGCTATAGAATGCAATTTAACAGTGTTTTTGAGTGACATACGTACGTAAGGACAGACTAAAAGATTTTTTTCCCGCAAAAAATTATAAAACTGATTTAATATGGATTCTGAAAGATTTTTTCGTGGCGTCTGTGCGTACATACATACGTACGTATGTATGTATTTCGCATAACTCAAAAGCGAGTAGCCTTAAAACGTTGAAATTTTGTACATAGCACTGCTGAGTAGCCTTAGAACGTTGACATTTTGTACATAGGACTGCTACAACATGTAGATGTGCACCTCCTATTTTGGTTGCAATCGGCCGCACCATATTGGATATATATATATATATATACCAGATTGGATATATATATATATATATATATTGGATATATATATATATATATATCCAATCTGCTATTCACCAAAGTGAAGCTCAGTTTCTTTATTCTGATATGTTTGTAAACTGCGCATTTTTTTCTTTAAAAATGATTGAATTATATTATTCTTATCTTCCAGTTAAGGTTTTTATGCCTTTAGTAAATTCGCATGCAATATTTGTGGAATTATCAACAATTTAAAATTTTTTTAAGTGCGGCTAAGCCTAATCATTATTACCACAGCAGCCATCTTTGTTTATATTTGAAACTTAGTAGAATAGCGGATTTGTTGCCAATCTAGAGGAAATAAGCTAGCAACAACAAAGATAACGCTTTCATTTATCATTGCGAATTAAATCAAGCTTAATCCATTCTGGAATTTATTCCGGGAAATAAGTCTTTAAGATTTATTTCGCAATTTTTAATGCAGATATTTTGAGGTTTTATGTATTTTTGCCTTGTCGCGAAGTGAGAAATGAATTATTGAATGAGAAATACTGAATCGACTGTGAAAAACTGTTTCTTCTTTTCTTTTTTTTTAGTTTCTTTAATTTCTTTTACGCATCGTTTTAGATTTATTACAGTATTTGAATAGAATTTTTGTGCAGTCTGAGCTAAAAAATGAATGAGATGTAACTTTGTTAAGTGAACCTAGCGCCAGAGTGTTGCGATGATAAAAAAATATAGTGAAAGTTAAGGAGTGCATTTATTCTATCGTGGTTTATGCGATATCAACGAAGTAGATTTAATTCAATCCAATAAGTTTAAATGAAATGCAAACTGCGTATAATTTAATATTCGGTGCAAGGAAGTCATGTGGTGTATACGTCAGGTTTTTTTCTTTTGCCGTCGGCGTCAAGGAAAAGCAACAATCAAATTTAAGCTGTAACTGATATTAAAATATGATATTAATACAAATTAATTCATTAAGTGGCTAATCAAACTTTTTGAAAATAGTATGTTAATCATAAGTTTGTGAATTGTATTCCTATAAACTCATTTAACATAGATTTGCTCTATTACTGTCTTTATATTAATAAAAACTGGACTTAAGAGTTGTTATTTTTTAATTTTGAGAATTAATCCGGCTTTAATGGTAACTAGAATGCTAAAGAAATTAAAGCTGTTGCTTTTGGGATTCATGCTTTTCTGATCTGGAGACTAGATGCCAAGCAGGATCACGCTCTTTAAAATCTGGGTTTTCTCTTTGAAAATCCTGTATTAAACAGTCTATGATTTCTAAATTTGCGCTTAGGTAGTGTTTCTCCATGTCTGTGCGCGTTAGCAGATGTTTGGAAATTAACAGCTGTAATTAGAGGATATTTGCTTTAAACACTGTAATTACCTTTCAACCAATAATTAACTACTCGTTAAGAAACTTATCACCGTCACTTGCAGAAATTAATTGCAATAATAACGTACTACCCTTTATTCACTCATATCATAGAGATGTATGTGATTTCTATTGTTTTTGTAGAAGTTTGATGTGATTTTAGTCATTAGTTTCCAGTTCATCGACATGTTAATTGGCATATTTTATTATACCATTTATATTATAACGCAGCATATTATAATTGTTTGCATACTTATTAAAAGGTCATTACGAATTGTCTTTCTAGACAATTTGCATCAAAGAAGAAGTGTTATTTTGCCATTTGTACACATTTTGGGATTTTAATATATGCTTGCTTTATTTTGACTTATTACATAGTTTAGTTTTAATGCATAGAGTACTGATACGTTTCAGCGTAAAATAGAAGAGAAGTTTATAATAAAATAAATGCGCAACACAAACGTAATCTTTAGGAAGATGCCTTATTTTCTGTCTGCATACTCTTCGTATCTACATGAAATAACACCACTCTATCCCTAATTAGTGTTTTACATGCTAAAGGAAATTTTCAAATAACATTCTTAAGTTAATTACATTAGTTAATGCTTTATTTTTAGCCTTTTCCCAGCATTATAACCCAGCAATTTTCTTCTTGTTTGATACCTTTAGTTCATGAGAATCTCCTTTTATGTATTCTGAATTTTTGTTCCGCATTCCGTCATTTTCCGACTCTCAGTTGTCTTTAGTTGGTAAGATATAGTTTTCTGACCTTTTTGTTGGTCCTCGTTTTGAATAATTTTTTAAATCATTCATTCGTGGAAACTTTATGCTTTCGAAATGTGTCCTCATTAACGTAATTACTTAATTTTCTGAAAAGATTAATTATGAATTTAATAAAACCTCATTTATACTTTGCGAATTTTAGTTTAAATTTCTCGTCATTATTCCTTTTTCCAGCCTTCAAATACCTCTGTAGAAGTTGCTTCTCTGCAGGTTTCTTTTCCTGGAAATGAAACAAAGCTACAAGGGTATCAAACTGTATTTTTAAGTTGACAAAGCCACACCATTGTTTTCTGATAACTTCCACTTCAGCTCTGAAAGGCATAGACTTTCTTAAAAGAATTTCTAAAGGGGCAAAACTTATAGACAGGTAATTACAGCAGTACATTTTTATTTATTTTCGAAAATAATTTGGAGTAATTTGGCGTGTGCAAATAAATGGAGTACAGTTAACTATAAAGATGTGGGGAAAAAATACTAATTTGTTTAACAGTAAAAGCACATATTTACTAATTATTAGTTTCTCATGGATTAAATTGCAACTTTTAAGTCGTTGAACTAACTAAGAACTGCTTATTGTCAATCCTAAAGGTTGAGAAGTTATATCTAATGATTAGGGACGGTCACCTCTGCTAATGCTTAACTATGAATATACCTGGTGCAATTAAAGTGAAATCTTACTCAAAACCTTATTAATCACTATTTACAGTAACACGATTAAAAGTACAAAGAAATAGATGATGGGACTTATCGCAGACTGTCCGTTACAGCAACTTGGTGTTAACATGCATTGACTGTGGGTGTAATGTCCAACCGACGTGTGTCTTTGCCTGTTGCTTGATTTATTTCACCGAGATATTTTACTGTACATTTATTTAAAGTTATTTACAAGCCTTATGCCCCCTGGCATCTACAACATATCAGCATGCTAGTTTTCTGCCATCTGGCAGATACAATGCATTTTATCATTAGCGGTAACACGCCCGAGATCTGGCGTCTCCGCTTCTTTAACGTTCTATAACGCAAATAAATCTTTGTGCGGTGCGCGCTTTGGTAAAAATTCCCGCAATAGGAAGAGGCCAAAACATCTCCCCCCCCGATGAATTACATTCATCTCAATACAATCTTTAATGTATGCAAACAAGTAAATGAAAAATATAGAAATTGAAAACATACAAAAATCTTCAAAAGTAGAAAAATACATATTACACTTACCAATCTTCTAGAAAAACAGAATATAGCTCTCTAAAATGAACAATTAACTATAAGAGCTAAACTAAAACAAACAAATAAAATTTTAGTACAATAAGCAATATAAAACATGTTCAATATAAATCTGGCACTTAAACTTTAATGTTCTTCTTCATTAATTGGCAAAAGACACAGTTTAATAATAGAACGTTTAAGGTCCCCGTGAGCAGTTTTTAGTTTTACCACTCGGACATTAGTGTCTCTTCCAGAAAACACTTCTATTACTCGCCCTAGTTTCCAACGTAGCGAAGGTATATTATCTTCTTTAACAAGAACTAAGTCATTTAGACGAATATTTCTGCTAGACTGTCTTTAGACTACCGCTTCCAAAACCCTTGGAACATCTGGTGTGTTAGTTGCCATTTCTGCAATGGAGACAATCGTATTTCGGTTAAATCTTGTTCCGGAACAGCTGTTAAAAGAGTCCCTATAATAAAGTGTCCAGGAGTAAGAGCTGTCAAATCATTGGGATCACTGGAAACCGGTGTCATTGGCCTTGAATTTAAACATGCTTCAATTTGTGCAATTAGAGTTAAGAACTCTTCATAAGTCAAAAATTTGAATTCCAACACATTTCTTTAAATGCAGCTTCGTGGATTTAACAGTTGCTTTCATTTACCACCATGATGTGGAGCAGCTGGCGGGTTTAATGTCTACTTTATATTTTCATTCGATAACCACCTTTGAAATTCTGAATTTGACTGTATAGGAGAAATTGCTTCCTTGAGGATCATAACATTTAATTGGCCTTGTACCTCTTCCCCTTTTCATTTTCACAGTAAATGAGCCGGCACAATCCACGCCAACCTTTGAAAAGGTTGTACTTGGAATCACTCTACTTGCAGTTCTCCCATTAACTGAGTAGATGTTGCTGCTCGTACTCTGCAACATTTTATGCATTTTAAAATTTCTTTTTTTGTACTTAGTATCCAGTATTTCTGTCTTACTGCGGATAACAATATATGCAGTCAGTCCTCCATGTAAATGGTTTTCGTGATAATGCCGTATTAATAATTTTGTAACGTGATTATTATTTGACAATATAATGGGATGTTTGCTTTCTCTGGTAATTTCTGCGTTTCTTAACCTACCTCCTACTCTTAAAATTTCGTTCTCATCTAGAAATGGATTAAGTGAAATTGTAAAGATTTTAAGTTCACTAACGTTTATTTTATTTTAAAACTTTTCCATCATCTCTGATTTCCCACTTCCGGCCAGAATTAACGCGTGAATATGTTTATGCAAATTGTACTTGCTAACGCTTAAGTATCTGAATTGTGGCTTTTTGCCAAGAGTAGAGTAGAAGGAGAGAGAGAGAGAGAGAGCCCTCTTGCTACGAGGCTTCACGCGAGCTTGCCATCAGTCACTATCCGCCTTTAAGGCCAGATGTTTTAATCCTCTTGAAAGTTAAAGACGTATTGTAGTTTTCCGCAGTTTGCGTACTACAAACATAGTAACTTAAAAGGCCAGTCTTAGTGCTAGTCATCTGTGTAAGGCATTAAAAATTAGCCCTTATTTAAATTTTAGTTAGTTAGTAGTCTTATATTCTACATTCAGACCACAAGTGGTTGGTCTTTGTATCCCGAAGTTCGGGAACGTATGTAAAATCGATAACAAATAAAGGGTAATTTGAACCCTTCTTATCTTTGTTGTATCTTCTACACACGCACGAACATAGCTTTTAGTAAGCTCCCTGTTCCGACTCAGAGCTCCAGTTATGTTTGCAAAATCAACTAGAAGAAACAGTAGTCCTGATAAAATGATTTTGCGCTTTTGCAAATTCGTTAAGCTGAACACTTTTTATAATAAACTTTGAAGCTTTACTTGACTCAGGCGGTAAGCCTACCAGATTTCTTTTCACGAGCGGATTTATAATTGTTCACGAAACACAGAACGTATGCCATTATTCCTAGAATCTTGTTTAAATTTCCATACAGTTCAATATTTAGTAACGGTTCTGTAGATTCCACAAGTGTTTTTAAAGTAATGCATTGTCCTTCTTCACTAACGTTTTGCAAGTCTGCTTCGGTATTCATTGCGGTTATGTTTCATCAAATATCTACCTATGAAAGCCAAGGTGGCTCAGAAAACCAAACATTATTATTAATTAGAGCTTCAGCATTCATCCCGCTAAGCAGGAGCCATGAAAAATGAGTAACGCCTTCGCCGAGACTCGAACCACGGACCTCTCAAATACGTCGAGTGTGCTGATCACTACACCTAAGGCATGCTAAGAAGGCTGGAGAAATACTTTATACAGTGAATGCAAATTTGAGAATCAGTTCAGTAAAATATATTTCCCTTATCCAACTTCCGAAATATCAGTTGCGTTGAGCCTAATCTTGCAGAAATTAATGCTCCCAAAAGTTTAAGCCTTTAATTAATTTTTTGAACTTATTTTAACCATTTCTGAACTACGAATTCTGTATCAAGAGTCTCGTACACTCCCGTCCCACTGAATACCACCCTTTTCCTACATAGTTTGCATTAAGAGTTTAATTCGAACCGTAAATGGAATAATGATCCCTAAAGGATCAAACAGCGTACCACATACTGCTAAAATGGTGCTTTTAGTTATTTTAAGATTTTGTAACTTCTCAAATTGAGAGACATCTATTTTCAAATTATCATTGACATTGTCCCAGATACGACCTAAAACTTTCAACGGTATCAATTAGTCTTCAGATGTCTCACGACAGTCAACTTCGTTAAGTTTCCATAGTTCATTCACCTCTGGTGAGTTTGAAATCCATCTATGTAAATTCATGCTGGTCTCGCTAAGAATGAGGATCATGCCCTTACTTAAATGCAAGGCCTTTGCTAGATTAACTGTCCCAGAAATTATATCATCCACGTAAAGCTCTTTTAACATATTGCAAGCCTTTGCTTAGGGTTCTTCATACGTCTTTAAATGAGTTTTGTAGTAGCTGTTAATAAATGAGGCAAGCACTTGACCCAGAAAGGGACTCGATTATGTTGAAGAACTTGTAAGTTGGATTACTGTGATCGAGATTTGACCTTTCTTCATTAATCCATACAAAATTAAAAAAATCCCTATCCTCTTTAGCTACGCCTGCCTCCAAAAATGCGCGCTGAATGTCGCCACAAAACGCGATTGAAGGTACCATGAATTTAGTGATAATCTTCAGTAAGTCAGGATTTAAATTAGGTCCGCTTCCCAAACTTCCCCTAATTCTAGCTTGTATATGATGATTGATATTCTTACCTACATTGTCAGTTATCAACGCGTCTTAACTCCTTATCTATTTCCTACTTCTTTTAATCTTTATTTCCCCTGTCTTATGTTCCTTGCTATTGTTTACTCTTAACCACCTTAGTCTTTCTTAATTATGTTGTGGAGGTAATTGCATTTAATTGCAAAGGTACTCCGGAAGTCAACGCCTTGGGCCTTGGGCCTAATTCTAGAAGAGTCAAAAACTATTCTAACTTTTGTAGAATCTTTCTTCTAGCACACTACTGCGTAATGAGGCATGTAATACCCAGCTTTCAAACTACCATTTAGTAAATGCGTAACTGCTCGTTCCACTATACCATATCTCAAGTATTCATTTATTATCTCATTGTATTTTAAATACAGCTCTCTATTTTTCTGAAAGTTATTATTTAAACAATTTCATAGCTATTATTAAAATCTTCAACCCCCTCTTTTCACAATAATCTAGTCTCATACCTTTTATTCTCATGGGTTGTATTTCTTTCAAATACCTCTAAAATTTCTTTATCTGATTGAGATATTTCTTTATCTGAACTTATCCCAATTACTTCCAATTCCCATAATTTTTTAACTCTTCAATAATCGAAGTCCTCATTACAACGGTTATATGATTAACTCTTGCCTTCCTAGAATTTGATCCTTCGTCTTTGCTTTGAATTACGAAACCGAAAGTGCTTTCTGTTGCGACTAATTTTTTGCAAATCTTTTGTTCTTTTAAAATTTCCTATATGTAATCCGAACTTATTATTATTACTTGAATTTCATTGCTCGTACCAATATCTGCTAATTCTATTCCCTTATCAAAGGCAATCTTTCGTAGCCACCCAGAAGTAATTTCCATTTGCTCCAGTGTTATAGAATCGATGACTACTGCGTTAATTTTTATCCTTTTATTGGGATTGTTTACATTATGCAATACTTGATAGCTTGATAGCGTCGCCGACCTAATTGAGATTTAGGGGCCAACTACTTAGAATCTTGATAGCTTCGGCTATATCTTTCAGTTAACTTTAGTTAAGCTTAGTTAAGTTTAATTTCATATTAATTTAAATTCAAGCCCAAGTGGAGGCTTTACTGTACACTCCGAGTTAGGAGCTGAATGTGTAATATTTATTTTGAAAAATAAAGAGTAGTTAACCCTTCTTGAGTCTTACGTCTCTATTCACACACTCAAGCGATTATTCGCTTATCAGTGTAAGGGGTTTCTCACATTGAACTGGGAAATAAAAAGGCGGAACCCCACAAGTTTATCGAGACATGCTTTAATACGAATGCAATCTACATCTAAATTTTCTCAATATTCTTCACTTTTCTTGTATTCCATATCAAGCTCAGATTTGGCGTCTATTGAAGCAACAAAAATCTTATTACCTAGTTCAACCAAATCTGTAGTAATTCCCTGTAAAGGAGAAAATCTACTTTCCCTTTCCTCACATTTTAAATCTGTTTCATGCCGCCCAGGCGGTATAGTGATTAGGGAAGCCGACAGCGATACCGAAGGGCCTGGGTTTGAATCCCGAGAAGGCATGGATATAAATTGTCTGTCCCCTCATAGGTGGTAAGGATGGCCGCCTATTATGTGCTTCCACAATACAATGGCCACTACTTCTGTCCTTATGGAGTGACCAGTGCTGGTAAGGCAAGTGCCCGCCATTTGATTAAAAAAGTCTATTTAATTTGAAAATGTTAATAAAAAATAAATGTAGCACTTATTGCATGTTCCTGTAATAGCTGTTCTTCTTTTAATAAGATTTCCCATGTTAATCAAATCTTAAATCAATAAAGTCAATACTAAAAAATTCACAGATCCTTATCTTTAAATAGTATGACAGATCCTTATCTTTAAATAGTATGAAAGATCCTTATCTTTAAATAACTGCGCACCTCCATTTTTCATTGAAATCGATCATCATCACAGTGTTGAGAATGGTTAGATTAATAATCTACTTTCTCTTTAAAAACCTCCCTTTTTCACTAAACAACAATATTTATGTAGTTACACGATTTTATTAGAAGTCCCGATACATGCACTCTATAACAGCAACAAAAAATTCTTTAGAACAGTTACTTAGATACAAATACATTTGCAATACAGTTGCATTTAAGAGTTTGGTCACATAATTATGAACGAAGGGATAGAATATGAATATTCTTATTGTAACTTTATTATTTAATGATCAGTATTGAAAAGATATGATAACTGGCTAAAATTTGATTCCGTGACATAGTTTTACCTCAAAAAGCTTCTCTTATTTATTCGCGTAAGTATTCGAAGCGGGCAGTTGACAGTGGCAATTTCTATTGTAGTATGCAGCTTGATTCTAACGTTTTAATCAAATGAATGATAAGATAGAGATAAAACTGCGATCATGATGAAGGGATTTACTTAGTACAGCAGATTTTTAAGTGTTTAACTCCGTAACCGAACCAGATGTTTTCAGCAAAAGATCACTTTTGTAATCTAAATTTTTGAATGCTTGCTTTTTATTTTCTAGTTCTCTATAAAGTTTAACAACTTACAGGTTTGGAGGATTTATGTAGCAATTTTATTTCCTTGCTACGAAGTAAAGGTGTAGAGACACTAGGATTTTTTTTTTGATGTTGAGAGACGTGAAAAATGAGCAGTGCCCTCGCCGGGACTCGAACCTCGGACCTCTCGAACACTCGCAGAATGCGCTGATCATTACACCAAAAACATGCTAAGAAGGCGGAAGAAATACCTTATAAAGGAAGTACTGTAATCGCGAAAAGTTTCGGCTATCATATATCAATGGAAATACCTATTTTGACTATTTGTTTGAGGGACTTCTGTACGTACAGGCAGAATAAAAGACCATTTTTTCCGAAACACATTGTAAAAAGGAATTAAAATGGATTCCAAAGGGATTGTTTCGTGACATCTGTACGTATGTTATGTGTGCCTCTTGCATGTCTTAAAAAGGATTAGCCGTAGAAAGTTAAGTTTTGCATATGGAATTTCTATAATATCTTAGCTGTGCACCTCCATTTTTCATTAAAATCGTTCGTACCAGAAGTACATGTATGTACCCACTGTCTTATCCTTCTTGAAAGTCCTTACCTAGTCTTTATTTTCGGAATCGTTGGTCGTAGTTTACAGAACTTAATCGTTTAATCGTTGGTTGTGGTACTTATAATTACAGAAGTGTTTTAATTGAAGAAAATATTCATGTTTTTAGAATATATTACTGTTTTCCATGCAACTTACAAATTAAAAAAATAATATAATTAAATGTCAACTTAAAAAAGTAATAATTCAAATTTTAAAAAAAATTGGATAGATAAAGAAATCTAACTTTTAATGCAGTCCCCTGTTCCCATACTTATATTTGGAAAGTTTTATATTCTTTACGAAAAAGTAAAATAGAAGAAGTTTGACAAAAATTGACCCGGATATTTAATTTCAAAATACGCAATATTTTATGTCATTTTTAGTTTGCCTTGAGATATCGGTTAATTAAATTAGAATAATTCGAGAAAATAAGTTTAAACAAAATACAGCCAAAAATATGTATAATTTAATATGGCACACAAGGAAGTCCTGTGGTATCCACCTCCGATGTTTTAGTTTTTTTCTCATGATAAATATTCATTTACAGCAATGTATTTAATGAAGAGAGTATCATCACACGTTACTATGTTTTGTTAATCAAAATATACAGTGGTAACTAAATTCTCGATCCTGATAATTTAACGAATTATCATAGTCATTTATTTTGACTGATTAACAACCATAGAAAACGCTCTTTTGTTTGCACTGAATAATTAATGTAATCTACCTCCCTATAGCCCTTCTGCGGCATCTTCAGTTAGCGTATAAGGCAGTTCAAGTTCAAAATACTTGGATCTAACGACCAATTTTCTGTCGCTTTCAAATTGTGGCTCTTTATAACGTAGTAAAACTTACCTCAGTTTGAAAGGAAAATTGCATGGCCAGATCTTTCAAAATTTTAACTTGCGTTCTGGAAAAGAATAAATGAAGAAAAGTTTAATTATGTTTACAGGTATCATACATTTTTTTCTGAGTCTATGGCGACTACGGGCAAAGTAAATAACTGGAGTTGATGATCAAAAACTCGTTAACATATTAAACATTTGCACATGAAATAACGACCTACTATTTTATTTCTGTGTAAATAAATATAAAATTTCGCTGTGTACTTTAAATGTAGATGGTAGTTTATCAGGACTTGTGTTTTTTTTTAATTGATTTTGCAAACATAACTGTACTCCTGAGTAGGAACAGGGAGCTTACTAAAAGCTATGTTCGTGCGTGTGTGGAAGATACAACAAAGATAAGGAGGGTTCAAATTATCCTTTATTTGCTTATCGATTTTACATACGTTCCCGAACTTCGGGATACAAAGACCAACCACTTGTGGTCTGAATGTAGAATATAAGACTACTAACTAACTAAAATTTAAATAAGGGCTAATTTTTAATGTCTTACACAGATGACTAGCACTAAGACTGGCCTTTTAAGTTACTACGTTTGTAGTACGCAAACTGCGGAGAAGTACAATACGTCTTTAACTTTCAAGAGGGTTAAACTTTGGCCTTAAAGGCGGACAGTAACTGATGGCAAGCTCGCGTAAAGACTCGTAGCAAGAGGGCTTTCCTTCCTTCCTTCTTCTCTTGGTAAAAAGCCACAACTTAAATACTTAAACGTCAGCAATTACAATTTGCATAAACTCACGCGTTAATTCTAGTCGGAAGTGGAAATAAGAGATGATAGTAAAGTTTTAAAATAAAATAAACGTCAGTGAACTTAAAATCCTTGCAAGTTTTCTGCGTACTTTTAAAGAACAAAATTTATGTCTGATTTATTTACAAACTGTATTTTAAAGTAAAGAATAGGAAGGCTAGTCGATGAAATATATGTTTCTAAAAGTTAGCATTTGAAGTAAAAGCCACCAAAATAAAATTTCTTTCAGATCAACGAAAGCAAAAGATAACGGAATATTCACTTTTTTTTTCAGATCAGTGCTTATACATGAAAAACAGTAGCGGCGGAAAACACATTGAAATGCTAATTAGTTACCACCCTTATTCGAGTACAAAAGCATAAGATACGCCCTTTATTTGAAGCAACGTACTTATATGATAATCCGTCAGGAAATATTATAAAAGGGAGTAGAATTATTTAAAAAATTTAAATATTTCTTTTAAATTCAAAAGTAACATTTATTAAAGAAAATTTCATTTTGCATTTTCCTAACCGACATACACAGGTGAATGATGCTGATATTAATTGTTGTTTTAAATGCTAAAGACATATTCTCCTTGGTCTACGTTCCAAACTTCAAAACTTGTATTTGTGCTTGCTGATAATAAATGCTAAGAAACAAATTTCATTAACCCTTTGAAAAGAGTGAGAACCGTAACATATATTTTTATATAATGCTTCATTCAGTATCTAGAATGAAGAAAAAGTGTCCTATTATTTATTCGTATTCCCAAGAAAGCCCCTGTTGGGCAATAAATTTCAAAGCTGAGATTATCTTATGTTACAGCGAAAGAATGGCAGAAATAGGAGAATTTTGATAACAAGACAACAGGAAAATGCAATAAACTGAAATGCTTCCTTGTTCTTTGCCGAAGTAACTTTCTTAATAACGTTTTTCTAGGAGAATGGAGAATAAAGGAATTTCATAATTAAAATCGTTTAATCACTTCGTTTGCTCTCAAGGATAATGGCTTAATTAGAAATGATACTGGACTGTTTCGGCACAAATAAAAAAGTAATCAATAATGAATTATGCCCTAATTATTTATTTTATTTTGAAGTATCACAACAGTAACAACTGAATTTTATTATATGAAGCTATTTTACTAATTTCTAAACAATACTGAAGTTAGAAACATTTTTTCCTATGTTTATATTTTTGAACCTTCCCATCTTATTTTGCATTAGGTTAGTAAACAGATATTCACTTGCACAAACTACCTGGCCTGATAAGTAGCCAGTTATAACAGTTGTGCAGTGCTGCACAGCATAACTAATTTATCTTTCAAATTATAACAGCAAGTTACTGTTATAATTTGAAACTGCATAATTTAGAAAACAGTATATATATTTCATAATAATATCATTACTGTTATAAGGTGTGTTTTCCCTCTTTTTCGCATGCCTTCGTGGTGTAATTGAAAGCACACTTGGCCCGTGTTCGAGAGATCCAGGGTTCGAGTCTCGGCGAGGGCATTTCATATTTTTCATGTCTTCTGCTTCAAAAATCCTACTGACTCTACAATGGCATCCGAACTAAAAGGTGGCGGATGAAAATTCTTCACCTCCAGGATTCGTCACCAGTGCCACCGCAATGCTTTCCTCGGACACCGGTCCGAATAACTCCTTTTTTCCATCTCCGCAGAATCATTATTGCCTAACTGTTGAAGATATATAATTTGCTTTGTTCAAATATTTTATTCGTATCTAACGTAATTTAATTTGTAATTATGATATTTATATTTTAAGTGTTATCATTCTTACTTTCCTCTGTTGATTGTAATCAATGCTTTTAATTAAAATCTACTCAAAGTACTGTTTTCCCCCCAATGTTGATTTAGTTAATTTTGAAGTTACATGTGCGTTTGCCTTCAAGTTTGCATGATAATCTCTACATTTTACATTCTGAATATCATTTGCTGTCTCTGCTTTTATGCTACATATTTTCTCCCTGCTCGATACGGTCAAATAGGATATTTTCGTTGAAATACGATACCCGAAATTTTTCGCAATTACAATACTTCCTTTTTACTTCGTACAAGAAAGTAAAAAGTAATTGTTTCAACAGTTAGAAAGACGTTTTGGTTTCTGAATTGATTTGGGCGCAGCGTCTAATTTGAAATTATCTTTTAGTATTATTAAGACAGAACGTATTTGAAAACTCAGTGTTATATACTTTTCATATTACTTTATTTTTTAAGTTTCTCTAAATTACAGAAATAAGATTAAATGATAAAAGGATTTTGTTACTTTAACACTTAAGTTGTATTAGTTTTACGTTAAGCATTTTTTTACTTTTATGCCTAATTTCTACATAAAAATGAATTGGCCTTTTTTTAATTTTGATGATTTAGTTTTATATTTGTGAAGAAAAATTTTCAGTTTTTTTCGTTAGAGAAGATAACATTAATTGTATCTTGTACTGAAATTGGTTTTGAACAAATGCTCGCACTCAAATGTGGTTGCTTCGATTGTTTGCATAAATTCGTATAATTCATTTACTAGAAACGCGCATGCTGTATACTTACCAAAGAAGTCTGGTGCTTAACGCCATTTTTAAGTAGCACATTCATTAAACACACTTGCCATACGATTAGAGGTTAACAGTGCTACACACCGCCCTCTTGCGCATATTCCTTCTCGTTACGGTGAAATCATGAATCAATTTCGTTCTCGTAACATCTAGCGGAGTCTAGACTGAATTTGGAAATGATTGCTTATTACGAATCCTGGATGGGATAGAAATTTATAGTGCCATCGCCTCCTTCTCATTTGATTGTACCATATATTAAGATTTGGACAGAAAAGTATTTAATTTCCTACTTTCAAAGAATTGCAGCTAGAAAGGGTTAAATTATTCTTATCTATGTATATAAAGAAGGAAATCTGTGTGTTTGGTTGTCCTCTAATAACTCAGTCACTACTATAGCTATCGTCACCAAACTTTCTACAATTCTTTTTTGGGTTCTGGAAAAGGTCGACGCCCACTTTTTTCCTAAAAAATAGGTAAATTCAGAGATATTAATTAAAAACTTGGAAAAATGATAATTTCCGCTGTCATTTTTTCGAGTGGCAACAGTCTCGCAAGCTGGAGATGAAAATCTACTTTTTTTTCGAAAGTTGTTGCCACTGCTCGTTTTTAATAAAAATTTATAAGTTTTGCGATGAAATCAAAATAGCATTGCCAAACATTAAATACATTATTCCCGATTCCAAAAATTCGTGGAAAGCCATTTCGACTATTTCTATTTTCATACGAGTTTATTCAGCCGAAATATTAATTAAAAACTCTGAAACTGCTAAGTTTCGCACTCATTTTTCGGAGTAGTATCAGTCTTGCGCGTTGGAGATAAAAATGCGAAAAGTGTTGCTACTGCTCGCTTTCATATTGTAGAGTTTGTGAATAAACAATTCGTAAATCTTACAAAATCTATACATATAAAGAAGAATGTCTATTTGTGTATCTGTTTGTTTGTTCCTTGTTTTGATTCTTGATTAATTATGATACAGTTTTTGCCTCATTTAATCTACTAAAATTGAATATAGGTGAAATATTGGAAGGAACTTGAGCTTTTACGACCATCTGATTAGAAAGACGAACATCATTAAAACCTTCGTGCCATTGTTGCTGATATAATGAGAGAAAATTAGCTTATTTTTCTATCGAAATTTTTTACGGGGCTTCCGTATCGCATCAGAATGAAAAAAGTATGACTATGAATCGTATTTTTTGCATCGTTATTAGAGAAAGATTACAGCGGTATCGTTCTCTCTGTTGTTAGATGCATTACTCTCAATCTAACTTAACTGGCATCGGGTACTTCCGCTAGTATTTTAATATTTAAACCGATAAACTTCTTTCCGTGTATTGCAGTGTCACGATACAAGGAAAACAGAATTTTCCTTTCTTCAATTGGGGTTAAACGAAAATCATTACAAAAAGATCCCAAAAAATGTTTAGTATTATCATCATTTTTGTGCTATAAAATACGTTTTTAAATAACATTTTGTGCAATAATGTTTTTAATGCCGACATATGATTATTCAAATTATACATATATTTTCCGCCCTAACCAGTCTGCAATAAGCAAATTTAACTTTTAATTAATACTGCGAAATTGTTTTGTATGACGTTTATGCTTGGGTAACTTTTTACTTCTATGTTTTGCATAACTTTAAAGCTTTTATGTAATAGTCTACTAATGGGTAAAATTGCAGTTTTAAAAAACGGTTTTCAGATGTATATAATAACTTAACCAGCAACATACTCAGTAATTTTATTTCAAGAAACATGGAGTTCTGCTATTTTAAACGAAGGAATTACTTATTTTTAATGTTTCTGAGATAAGCAAACAACAGCAACAAAAACATTACTGACTGCGATGGTTCGTATCACTGAGACTTGTATCGTATTAGCTGAAAACGTATTTATAAATTCTATTCTTATAGCCTTTTTAATTGTACACATCGCTTCTCCTTCATTTATTTGAAAGCAGAAAATGTAAATTATTCTGGACATAAATAATAATTTGAAAAGTAGGTGTATAAAGCCACATTTTTTATTAAGTTGCACTACCCACAAGACATAGGTATATGGCAGTCTGACAAGAATCTTCCAATAACATGGGTTAAATTTGGCGAAGAGCCATTACGAGTGGCGTCCCGAAATGTCATTTCAAAGCTGATATTCATTCTGTCTTATCGATTTTGTTCCACATATAAAGAAGTTTTTAGAATACAAAATTTTAAATTTCATATTCCATACCAGAATGCTAAAACTTTACCAGTTTATTCACGAAAGAATTAGAAATAATGTGCGTAAATTGAAATTTAAAATGTGTAACTTTATGATGGGAACTAGAGCTGCTAGTTTATTTTATTAAACTGGATGAACGGCGCTACAGAATGCAAATGTAATTAAACTTACGGAAATAAAATCTACCTCTTGCGAAAAAAAAAGTTCGAAAAAGGGTTAAGATGTAATAGGATATTATATACATTCACTTCCAAAAGTTAAGCACGGAGAGGAAAATGCTAATTTCCGGAAGCCAATCAGAATTGAAGAGGCTGCAATTCACTGCAGAGGTACATGGAAGTACGCAAATATGTTAGGTAAGAGCCAATCGCGCTTTCATGTCAAGAAATATGCAAAAAAGGCAGTCTTATAAGAAGCCAGCTTTATGAAGGGTTGTAAAAGTTGATTGTAAGTGCTGATAGAAGGTGTTTAAAACTTTCGTACAATTTGTTTTCAAGACATACGTGTTTCTATGACTTTAGAAGACGAATGGAAGATTCTGAGCGCTGACGTGCTGTGGGGCGCATTGAAGCAGGACAGTCTATCACAGATGTTGCTCTTTTCTTCGACGTTCATCATTCTGCAATTTCACTCTTATGGAAACAATTCCAAACCACACAGACAGTTGCCCGAAGGCCCGTAGCCGGTCGCCGAAGGGTTATAATCCCCGCAGAAGATCGATATGTTGCTATTGTAGCCAAGCGGAATCGCAGAGCGACCTCCACAAGTGTGACATCTATGGTTACAGCGTCCATTGGTAAGGCGATATCTGCAGCTACTGTACGCCGAAGATTACATATGAGTGGACTGTACGCCCGGGTACCTCGACTTTGTGTTCCTCTATCCGTCCAATCAAGAGCAGCACGATTACAGTGGTGCCTGGAACATGTCAATTGGAATGTGTTTGCCTAGGGCAATGTCATGTTTACTGAGAGTCAAGATTTGCTCTGGAGCCAGATGACAAGCGTATAAGAATATGGCGTGAACAACGAACACGCAATCAGTCCCAAAACATCACCGAAGATCATGAATTCCGAGGCGGAAGCATTATTGTGTGAGCAGGGATTTCATCAGGATACCGCACCGACCTGCACATCTTGAAACGAGGTTCTTTGACGGCTGGCCGGTATCGAGATGAAGTCCTAGAACCCATTGTGAGATTGTACGCTGCAGCAGTTAGCCCTACTTTTGTTTTAATGGATGATAACGCACGACTCCTTAGAGCTGACATCGTCGATGACTACCTGAAGAGTGAAGGGATTGCGCGTATGGCGTGGCCAGCATATTCACTTGACCTTAATCCATTTGAAAATCTTTGGGATGCTCTCAGTCGTGCTGTATCCTCCCGTTTCCGACTTCCAGCCACTTTTATTGAGCTGGAAACCGCTCTACAAGAAGAATGGCGATTGCTTAATTCTGCGGTGGTTGACCACCTAATTGAAAGCATGGTCACAAGGTGTAAACTTTGTATACTGATGAGAGGAGATCACATAACCTATTAATGCCCTTTTTTCCTTTTACGCTGTTTATTTTCACTTTATACATAATTCTGTTTAAGTCTCCAGTATGTCATTATCTGATAACTTACAAAAATTTAATATCGTTTTCATTTCTGTATAGTATTATTGATTTTGTTTTATGCATAAATATGTATGCTACTTTCCTGCCGAATTTTGTGTCAATCAAACAATTATTTGTTATTTGTTTGCATATTACATCTTCGTGCTTAACTTTTGGAAGTGAGTGTACTATTGCGCAATAACTGGATGTGCGGCTTCTAAAACTAGATGTGGGGTATATGGCATAAGTATATTGCAATAATCTATGAAAATACAGTTTTACAACATAAATTCAGAAAAACATTTATTCTGAAAGTAGAATTAGGATTTCTAATATGATGCACCCTGTGTTTAACTTTGCTAGAATGATAAGCATTCCATTAAATTTCGTGTAGTCAGGGCGGAATTTAACAGAAGGTTATCGTACTATTAAATGCGTACGGGTTCGTTATAGATTGAATGCATACAGAACCGACTGCAGATATATGAAATTTATTTTACAAAAGGAATTCTTTACTGTTCTGGAACTATCCACAAAAATCCTCCTACAGCTCGTTCCAGTATCACAGAGCCCAACCGGTAGCTACAGTTCAAAATACTAAGAACATTAAACACAAAGCAACGCAAAGTGGATCTAAAAAGACAAAGCTCCTACGGAGATGCCAATACTCCAAATTCAGCTCTGAACTAACAACGTCTAAGAAACTGATACTCTCCCCGGTTTTATATAGTTTCCCCTCGGCAGTCAAAAGACATCTAGTAAATTTCGTTTCTCGAAATTGCTGGAAGATATATATGATTAAATTTAAGGGCGGGAACGGTTACAGTTCCATATAGGATCAATTATAATTATTCAGTTACAATACCCATTACATTCATACAGGGGTGGTTGTTTTGCCAAAGGTTTGGCGACTTTTGGCAATTTTTCTCCAAATTTAGTGACAAAAATGTATCTCCAAAAACCGTTGCCAGTCTGGCGATATCTCACCAATTTAGCGAGAGAGACATTCATTCAATGTTAAACAGAACGTGCCCCTGTATTCTTACGTTTCCGGCATAGTTTCGCTTCTTTGGATTTTCCTGTTACAGTACTTATAAAAAAATCTGAAAGCTTTCAGATTTTATATTAAGCCCAAATGGGCGTTTTTTTAACGTTTTGTGTGTTACCTTTATTTATTAAATATCATGCTGGCCAACATCCGTCTGATCCCGCTTGACAAAAGCCAAGAGACGAGAAGGACATCTCGCATAGCAGATCGGAAAAGAGGGCAGACTTTCAAAAGTCGCGACCACGCAACAGACTTCAAGCACGTAATTTTTGTTTACGTGATGTAAATGAAGCTAAATCGTTACGTAATAGAAACCAAAGTAATTTCATAGTTATATTATTGAGCAAGCACGAGTTTATAGCTTAAAACGAAATACTGTGAAATATCGTGATGCCACATCTCAAAAACAGAAATACGTACGCGGTTATGTCACAGATTATCTGAAGATGGGTTTCATGGAATCTCTTACAAAGAAATAACATCCATTGTGTTTATTATGCCATAAAACACTGTCTAATAAGGCAATGAAATCAAGTTGATTGCTAGAACATCTTTCTACAAAGCATACCAATGACCAGGACAAGCCCATTGAATATTTCGAGGAAATGCAAGGTGTTTATAAAGTCCCGGACCCATTTTGATGTTTAATAACTCATAAAATAATAAAGATAGATTAAAATTAATAACATAAATGGTTAGATAGACTCAAAACGTACCGGCAAGCATGTCGGCATCCACAGAGGCTATTGCGGTTGTAATTCTGGCTTTTAGGTCATGAATGTTCGACACTCTCCTCCTGTAAACGTTGTCCTTTACAAATCCCCAAAGAAAAAAGTCCAGCGGCGTTATCTCAGGTGATCTGGGTGGCCAAGGAATTGGACGGTCTCATCAGTCGTATACTTAGACATGTTGGAAAACTTCGTATTTCCACAACGAGAAGAGCTTCAGCCATATGCATTTTTGCAATAAGATAAAGCATCACCTCATTGGGGTACCATCGTTCGTAGTTCTTTGAATAACCATTTTACAGGAAGATGGATGGGGCGAGAAGGTCCAATCACCTGAGATAACGCCGCTGGACCTTTTCCTTTGGGGATTTGTAAAGGACAACGTTTACAGGAGGAGAGTGTCGAACATTGATGACCTAAAAGCCAGAATTACAACCGCAATAGCCTCTGTGCCGACATGCTTGCCGGTACCTGGCGTGAAATTGAATATCCACTTGATATTCTCCGTGCGAAGAAGGGGCACACGTGGAAGTTCATTGACAAGGGTCATGAAACTTTTTGAGTCTATCTAATTTTTATGTTAGTAATTTTAATCTATCTTTATTATTTTATGAGTTATTAAACATCGAAATGGGTCCGGGATTTTATAAACACCCTGTATATAAAATATTCAAAATTAGTTCAACTACCGTTGCATCATTTAAGAAACAATATATAACGAACGAAGGTAGATTAATTGTCCCATTTCGCAATTAATTGCAAAAAGTGTTAAAGTTTTAATATTGGACAAACTGTAATAATACCCTCTATAAAAGAATTTATCTCAACAGTAATGCGTCAGGATATATTTCAAATATTAAAAACGTTACTCCTAAGCTAGCTTAAGCGCTAGCACAATAAAGCGATGAATTGATGAAATGGCAGTTAATGTTGAAAACAAATTTATAAGTATATACTAAAACTCTTCCTTTTCCATGCAGTTGGAGGAATCTACCACTGAGGATAATAATGTTTTATTGGTGGCATATGTACTCTATTTTGATGAAAACAATATATTATGAGAAGAAATGTTGTTCGGAATAAATCTAATCACAGCTCCAAAAGGATTATCTTATGCAATACTGTGAGAATATACTTTGCAAAAGTAATGTAGAGACATTAAGTTATTTCGAAGCAGGAGGAATGAGCAATGCCCTCGTCGGGACTCGAACCTCGGACCTCTCGAATACGCGCCAAGTGTGCTGGCCATTACACCACGAAGGCATGCTAAGAAGGCGTGAGAAATACCTTATATACTCCCCCTTTTAAAAGGCGACTGGGGATTAGGGGATTAAGGCGCCAATTCCTGGTGGTGGAGAATCATCATGCACTACCTTTTTTGGTTCGGACGCCACTGTAAAATTAGACTGTTTTTAAACAAAACACATGAAGAATGTTGTGTCGCAAAATTTAAGTGTTTTTAATCATTTAAGTAATAAATTATTTAAGTATTTTATTTATATTTGTATTTGATTTTTTAAATTTGAAATTTTGAAGAGTGTAATGAATATATATATATTTTTGTAAAGAGTGTACTTAAAATCTTTAGGCAATTATTTTTTCCTTAAACGGTTCAGTTTTCTAACGCAGAAAAGGGAGCGTCTTTTAACGGATGTAACATCTGTGGGTATATAGCCTTTTAAGATGACAGTTGGAACTGAGGGCAGTATATCGCTGTTTACCTGGTCTTTGTTACAAAGCAGTAAAAGTGGATATCGTAATGGGCTCCCGCTATTCACTTACCCTTTTATCTTTGTGAATGTTGCCTTGCTTATAACTTCGGAAGAAAGGGAAAAGTTGTAAATTGGATCTTGAAGAGGGCAGTTTTTGTTGTTTCTCCTTAGATTTTTCGCTCTTTAGCAGGGAGGGTCGAATTTTTAGTTTCAAGTTTTCGCAGGTGCTACTGTAGACAATGACTTTATTTGGATTCTTTTGTAGGTTTGAATTTGTCTTGTTAAATTACGGTGAAGAGTCCGTAATTGGCAAGAACTTAAATTTATGTGTAACTTTTGGACCAGTAATATTTAATGGGAGGAGAAACCTTGTTTTTCTCGGTGGTTGGGCGAGTTTTGAAGTCAGTTTTTTCCGACAGCGAGAGTTTTGAGTTTGGATACAGAGAAAAGAATTAGCAGAGAGAGCTTTTGGTCCTTCGGCGAAGCTTACCCTTGCGGGTGGCTTGCGCTTGCGTACTGCGGACGGCCTCGGCCTTTAGTGGTTTTTTTTGAGTGGAGTTAAGTTTTGATACAGAGAAGAGAATTAGCAGAGAGGTCTTTTGGCCCTGCGGCCGAGCTTTTACCCTTGCGGGTGGCTCGCGCTTGCTATCCTGCGCCGGAAAGACCGATTCAAGTTTTGAAGATGCGATGAACTGAGAATTTTCCAGAAATTGATGCGAGATGTAGAGCTCTTAGAACGATCTTTTCCGAGCCCTCTCCGAGGGTTTTTCCTGCGAAATGAATGTTTTCTGCCGGTTCTGGTTGAAAATCGCAGCTGAAACACCTGTGTGTCATCTTGTATATTCCCTTGGTTCTTCTTCAACTTTAAGACTTTAGATTTTTTTGATTGCCGGACTTCTTCATTATGGTTCTGCAAGAGGTCATTTCTCTTGAACTTTATTTTGGAGCTGATTGGATAGGACCAGTTCAATGGCGGAATTAATCTGAAGCCTATAGCTTCGATCACGTCGCCTACAGCTTCTTATGATGATAGATTCCGGTAGTTCAACTGTGAGGTATATTATATTTTCTTTGGTAGTTGTTTTAATTAAATCTTGCGTAACGGGTAAAAAATGCATTTTGATAATAGATAAAAATTATGTGTCTTAGAAGAATTTGAAATTATTGTCAAAAATAAGAAATTTATGTTAATTGTAATTTCTATATTAGTTTGTGTGAAATCCAGTTTAAATGATTCATTTAATGTACCAGTTATTCTAAGTAATCGTTATTATGTTAAATTGCAAAATTTTATCTCGATAAATGACTCTTGGGGGAAATTTAATGTAGAATGTTAATTGCATTTGTATGTAAGGGTAGTCTGGCCAGCTCTCCCATAAATTTATCCCAGATATTAATAAATGAGTGTGATTTTATGTTATTACTTGCATTGCTTTTTTTTTGTGTACGTAGCTGGTTTCTTCAGTTACTCCATTTGTTTGAGCCGTGAGGCTTTTAAGAAACATGGATATTTATCGGGTTATGGAAAATGTTTATGCATTTTAGGGTATTCACAACGGGCCCTGGTTTTTAGCAAATATGTACTAACCACATTTTTATTGAATATTAGAATGTTTGTTTTAGGTGCCAGAAAAGTTAGGACTAGAACTTGCTTTTTCATAGTGAAATTGATTGATTGGTGTTTGAATTTTTCTTCTCTAGTGCTTACGAGGTTTTGCTATTTAATGAATATGAACTTGTGATTCTTGAGTTTATTTTAAAATAAGTGAATTATAGAAATGTTTTGGTTGAGATATAGTATTCAGTTCTACTAAGTACCAGAGAAGATTTATTCCTTTTTTGTGTTTTTAGGTTAAGACTTGTTAAGATGAATTTGCTTTGCTTTGTTTTGTGTCAGTTAAGTGATTTAAGAAACTAAGTTAAGTGATTTAAGTTAACTAAGTTAAGTGATTTAAGTTTCAGTTAAGTGATTTAAGAACATTAAATGAATCATTTAATATTATTTTGAGTCAGCTCAATCAGTCTGTTCCTTCCTTAGCTTCCTAACTAATTCATTTTAGTAGTTTTATATAAGTTTTAGTTTGTCGCGGCACCAGTCAGAATAGAGTGAGGTCAGTTTTAAAAAGGTTAAAAGTTAAAAGAGAAACCCCGTAGAGTTTTAACCTCCTTAACAAAAATGAGCAATGCCCTCGCCGGGACTCGAATCTCGAACCTCTCGAATATGCTGACCTTTACACTACGAAGGCAGGCTAAGAAAGCGGGAGAAATACTTTACAGCAATATTCTTCAGAGTAATATTGTTGCATGCACTATTGATGGAGCATCATCAATTGTAGGTCGCTATCTTGGATTTGTTGCTTATTTGAAGCAGAAAGTGTCAAAGGTTTTATGTATTATATGTCTGGTGCAGTAACAATATCTTGTATAAAAATATCTATAAAGTAAAAGTCTCCATTCATCATTAGCTGTAATAATTCGAGCTATAAATATGATCAAATCCAATGCAAAGTGTGGTAGAATGTTTCAGCAGCTTTGCCAGGACAATAATGAAGATTTTATTAAGTTACTTTTGCACATAGAAGTTCTGTGGCTGTCAAAGGGTACATCTTTGGCTAAATTTGTGGCGTTATATGGCATTGCCATACACTATATTGAAAATAATAATGAGAGTAATCTGTGTCAAACAGTTACAAGCATTAGAGAATATTGCCTTTTACTTGCCAGATATTTTCAAGAAATTTAAAGATGTCAACTTGCAGCTTCAAGGCACTAATAAAACTCTTATAAGGTTGCCAAAGTATTGTACTATTACTTATTGACAAACTTCAACTACTTCATCATAATTCACTGGAGAGAGAATTTCATCAGTTTCCTCGATTATTATCTATAAAAGTTGATGTAACTCCAGAGGATACGGACAGATTCAGAAGCCAACTCAAGGAACTTAAACTGGACATGGAAAAACGGTTTGAAAATACCGTATTTTGACATTGAAGGTACATGACTGGAGGAAAATCCTTTTACCTCAAATATTGAAGAGGCTGATACAACTTGCCAAGAAGAACTGTTAGAAATTAGACATGATGAAGAAAGTAAGCACAAATTCAGAAGTGGTGGATATGAAAATTTGTGGAAAAATAAAAAATGCCGGTCTTATACCAAATATGTGGAATATGGTATTCAGTTTGATACTTACCTCATATCTTGAGGAATTAAGATATAGTGTTGTTAATCATATTATGACCAGACAAAGAATCCGCGTTAATATTTTCGAAAGGGGAGACCTTCGTTTGTTTCTCACAAAAATTGAACAGGATATTCAATATTTAGAGTCCCAGTATCAGCCTGAGGGATCCCACTAATAAATCAATTAACTTGTAGAATCATTAGGTATTTTTGAAGCAAGAGAGATTAAAAAATGAGCAACGCCTTCGCCGGGAATCGAACCACGGATCTCTCGGTTACGCGTCGAGCGTTTGACCACTACACCGCGAAGGCATGTGAAGCAGGCGGCGAAATGGTTCGTGGTTTTCCCCACGTGTAACGTGTATACGAGCCAGTTTCCCTTAGAAAGCCCTCCATGAAGGCATCCCTCCCCTTAGGCAGATAGCCCTCGAGTGCTTTGCCATAATTGAATAACCTAACCTAACCTATCCTGTTTCCTAACAGAGAGTTGATAAATTTAGTGGCAGGAAAATAATACCTGTTACGCCACGTTTAACCAGCAATAACTGCTAAGCGGAAGCTTGCTCTGCAACAAGCAGAGGCGTAGTATGCTCTGCAACACACAGAGGCGAGTTTCTTCAGACTCCCTAACTTTCCCTTCTAGAATTTGATATTTAAACTTTTCTGGTAGAATTTGCATTTCTTCACGTGCGCTACCAAATTTAAATATTCTGGCACTGACAATTAGGGGAATGAAGACTTTTAGGAAAGGACTTCAAATTAAATTTAACTGGTTAATTAAAATAAATATAAATCCCTACAACTGTTTCTCGCTTTAACAGTGGAACTCTTGTTTATATTGAAGATTTAAGGTCCACTCCGTCTGAAGCTTCTTGCTCACTAGCGGTTTGAAGTTTTTTTATTTCTGATTTCTTCTCACAGCTAATGAGAAGTTCCTTTGTGCATGTTGGTCTGGCTGCAGTAACTTTGACCCTTATTCTTGTTAAGTTGACTTTATTCTCAAGTTGATTCTGGATCTGTTGTATAGTGCATTTTGAAACCATTGGTTTTACCACGAAAATGTGATGGAAATGTACCAGGAAGTAGAAGAGATTTGTTAAAGGCAATAGTTCGTTTTCTTCTCTGAATTATTAGGAAGGATCTGATGTCCTCTTGGTTTTGTAATTCCATGTTTGGGTCGAATTTAACTTACCTAGAAGATCCTCAGTTGGATTGTGGGTTGGTTCAAATACAGATATTACTGGAAGGTTTCAATCTGCCTTTGTAGATTTGCTAGTAATTGTTTTTGTTGCTCAAGGAGCTTCTGTGCAAATTCTAAGTAATTTTACATTGCTTTAATTATTTAGGCTTTTCTTTTTCACATTTCACACTTAAAACTAACAAGGTCTGGAAAAACATAGCTCTCTAGTTAAAACATATTGGCGGTAATACTTCGTCAATGCGGTATTTCCTACACATCAGCTCCAATCTATTAATAGAAGCAGTACTTATTTCTTTTTAAAATTGGATCGTCATGAATATCCCAGACACAAGGAAGAGTCGGAAGCAATGCACTAGTCTTTTTTCACATCATTATCACGAAGCCTGAAGACATAGACATAAATTATAATTTACACACGTATAAAGTATTAATGAAATCTGAAACGATTTCTAGAACAACAATTAAATTTTCTTCTGCTCACAACTTATTTATTTTCTTTACTTAAATCCCTTTAAGAACTTTGATCCTTATCACTTAAATTTTCAGTTTGAGAACGAATAACGATAGCGTTAATATTTCTATCATGCGAAGAATAATTTGTTTTCAATTCCTTTGCAGAGTGACGCGGTTTGGTTGCCTAAGATGTATTGCCGTTGGTCCAAATGGTCTTTTAAAACAGATGCTTCGGTTGTTACGGAACCTAAAGCGCATTCAGTATTCACTTCAGCAACAAGCAAACAAGTCATATGATAATCCAGTGAATTTTAAATTCATGCGTGTTCTTCATTCTATCTCTGCCATCATACTTCTGGCAAATAATACCTACCGTCGCTCTTGTATCTCTTAGAACAGGCATTTTAAAGCCAGTTCTTCCATTTAATATATAAAGATCTAACAAATTCTTTTCTGATTTCCCACCTATTCGATATAACTGTACTTTCTAAGCTCTTAGGGTTTGAGGACATAAATGGTCAAAAGACTAGTAAATAGTCAGTAGGCATTTTAAAGCCAGTTCTTCAATCTAATATCTAAAGATCTAACGAACACTTTTCTGATTTCCCACCTATTCGATATAACTGTGCTTTCTAAGTTCTATAGTTAAGGTCTGAGGACATTAAATGGTCAAAAGACTGACATTAATAGCCCTGGAGCCTTTTTGTCTTATCAAAATTATAATATAAACTATCTTCTTCTGTTCTCGAAACTGCTTGCATCATTATCGCTTTTAGAGCGTAGACCCTAACAAGTTTTGTTATCTTTGAAAAAGTTACCATGGGATTGAGAAACATCCATTTGTCCTATTTGCTGTTTTCGTTTCAGTTTCTTCCACTAGCACTTTTTCACATTTTGATATTCTTCAGTTTTTCTCACTAACGCTTTGGGCGAAGTAGTTTGATCCACCAACATTAAATCCTCCAGTTGTTCGAATGTTTCGGTTTTTAATCTGTTGAGACATCCATCCCAAAATGTCTTAAGTTCGTAATTAAATCCTACCACGTAGAATCTAGACTTTTCTGAGTATTAACATGAAGTTGTCAAAATTTTCCTCACTTAAATATTATAAGCAACAATTCTTTAATGTATTGGTAATTTCTAGCCTTTTTATCAGGCTTCTTTGCAATTATATTATTCACCTGAAACGGAAGGACGCTAATGAGATATGACATCCATTAATCTTTGGGCTAGAATCTTAACTTGCTTCTAAAAGAGTTCTGGAAATAGACTGATATCATCAGCTTTTAAATTAAAATTGGGAATAAGTTTCTAAAAATTTTGATTACATGACGTTTCAGCTCCAGGACTAGCAGATTCAGTGTCCAGTTTTTCTTTTAAGCATATTAGTTCTAATTACAGCTTTCCGCTTCCTTCATTCCATTGTAATATCTGAAATTCCCTCTCTTTGGCTTCCTGTTCTAACTATAATTTTTTTGCTTTGATTTACAAAGTTTTCTTTTTCTATCGTGTTACTCAAGCAAAGTTTCGATAAATTCGTCCTCATAATGTTTACTGGTTATTATTCGTTGTTTTAAATCTATTATTTTCATGTCTTCTGAAGTTGTTTTTTCAGGTTTCGTCGCAACAAAGAATAGATCCATTTTTTGAGTTTTCCCCAAATACGCCATTTTCAAAAAAATTATTGTTGAGCAAACAAGAACTCAATGAATAGGAACAGTAGCTAACAAATAATAACACAGTAAGTATTATTTTTAATTGTGCGCATTGCTAGTTGTTAATAATTGATACACAGGAAGTATGTCAGAAACACATAAACAATTTTTCTTCTCTTCTCAGAAAATAACCACATTAGAAATAGAGGATTAAAAGAAAAATCATTAATTTTGAATTTATTCTCACTGAGAGAAAGAATAAGCCCCCTTTACGAATATATTTCCTACAAAAAAAAATAACAAATCTTCTTATGCAGCACCGCGAGACAGACAATAAAGCAGTCGGTCTCCGATATATTATATAAACACCGTTCGCAACTTTCCTTTTCAGAAGCATCTGCCGGATTCAATTTGTGTTAACACAATAACTAAATGATTCTTTGAGAAAACTTTAAAGCAGAACACCGTACTTTATTCTTATTGTCTAAAGCTTTAAAATTTAAAATTAAATTAGAAAATTTAATCTTCTGTGTATTAAAAAATACACATCATGTTAAAATACAGCCCAGTTGTCTTTCATGAGAAAACAAAAATAACAAGTTCTCTGTATTTATACCATTTCAATGACTCATTTCTTTCGAAAATTTTAACTTCGGTGTTCATCAGGATGAAAACTCAAAATTGAAATTAAAACTTCATTACACTGTTTGGTTCTCACATGTACATAACCCCATTATACCACAGAATTACATATTTAGCAACACATTAAACGTAAATGCACTCATGCGCTCTTTATTAAGGGGAAAGTGTTTTTCACCGTTTCATAAAAATATAAGCGGAAAACATCTCGTTAGATAGATATAAAAACTCTTTTGTGTGTTTAAAATTCTTATGCAATGATGTGCTAAAAATGCTCTTATATGCTACCAAATGCATTGATCTGCTGTATCTACTTTGCAAACAATTTTTCGGATTTAGCAGTAATGTGAAATTACATTACATTTTTCAGGTCCAGAAATGAATATTGTGGAGAACACATCCTTCCGTCTTTTGTCAAACCGATCTCGAAAGAACCTCCATTAAAATTTATTTCTTTAGTCTATAGCATCATGAGTATCCCAGACGCAAGGAAGAATAAGAAATGATGTCGCAATCATTTATTCACATCCCTAAAACTACAGCCCATAAAGACACAGACATAAGTTATAACTTACATAAAAATATTAATGAAATCTCAAGCCTGTGACATTTCAGAGAAGACAAAAGGGAGTCATGATGACCAATGTTTAATTACCGTAGGCAGAAAAAATACTCCATTCCATTAGCTCGCTGGTGGAGCTTCTTTTACGGAGTTAAACTTAGAGCACTCTGCTGTTCTGCTCGCGAGGGCGCAGTATCTGGGATGAGCGTGGTTGCTCATATAGGGTTACAAAATACTATCTAAAATTCGCTACAGACCCCTTCGCCCGCAAGATTTTGCTTTCTTTGGGTACAGGGGAACCAAACATTTGTTTTTTTGCTAAAAGAATATAGTCAAGAATTTGTTACAATACTGAATTGTTCAAATGTTATTCGTGCGCAAAATTAAGAGAATTTACCCATCATTTCGAATTTCTGAAAAAATAATGGACAGGTCTTAATGAAACATTTTAAAATAGAGAAAGAGGTACACCATTCCAAATTTATTTTATGCACGCATGATTATCAATAAAGCTCACCGTTCAGGGATGTTCAAAATTCACGATGTGATATCAAACTAAAAATTAGAAGGTGTAATTGCGGTGTGGTCCCCTTTCACAGTGAGACAGATCGCGTAGTCTGACGGTATGTTAACCAGAAAACAATTCACGAATTTCTGTTGCAGTTGATCTCACTCCTGCAGCAAGGAAGTTTTATACTGCGAGATGGTTCTTGGTCGGGGACGGCTAGATGAAACTGTCCTCCCAAGAGCGTCCCATATATTCTCTATAGGGTTAAGGTCAGGAATGGCTGGCCAATTCATGTGGCGAATACCCTCATTTCCGCGTAATCGTCGACCAGCGGAATTCTACGTGAACAAGATTTGTCGTCCATTAACAGGAATCCAGGACCAGTTGCGCCACTGAAAAGGCTAATATACTGTTCTAAGATCTCCTCGCAGCAGTCAGGATTCTTTATCAAGCCTCCAACATAATGGCTGCCCAAAGCATTACACCCCCATACTGTAACAATCCTTTTCCCTCATGAGGAGGGGATGGTATCGTGTTCCAAGCTCTTCCCAGATACAGGCACGAAGAGAATCAGTGTCCATACTGCATCTGAACTCATCAGCAAAAAGCACGGTGCTCCACTGAAATGTAATCGAAGGCGCGTGTTGTCCGCACTATGCTAAAAGCGCTCTCTTGTATGCTGCACTGAGCGGGAAGGTAACAGCGGGCCTTTTGACACACAGCCCCTGTCTCATGAAGCTTCAGTCAAGTAGCTAGAAAAATCTGGGTTCCAGTGACAACTTACATGAGAGATGTGAAGCTGTGATAATCCTGGTCGCCACACTGGAAGTGCAAAATAACAATCCTTATTCGTCGTTGCTGATTTCGGTCGATTTTATCAGGTCTTCTCGATATCGATCCCGAAACTGCTTCCACAAACTGCAGACGAAACAACAGGAATTGTTATTGAATGAATATAATTGATCATTGTATTAGCTGTAATTGTAATTCGACCCTCATATTGCCTTATATGTCTACGAGCTTACCGGCAACCACATCCCAGATGATCGTCGGTCATGATATTCGTCTGCCTTGTGATGTCTTACTTGGATGCGCCTTCATCGCCTGAGGAGTACATGCAAGATTTCCAGGTACTGCTTGAAGTGATGCACAGTTTAGCTCTGTAGACAACTGCGCTTGTGTTTGGCTTGCCTTCAATCTACCGATAATTCTCGATTTCATTTCGTCATCCTTACGCTCATGGCTTAACTGATACCTTATAAAATTTACCCAACTCTTGTGAGATAACGTCAAATCTCATGAAGGAGTAAGAGCGCCCAGATCGCCGAAAACTCCTCGTGAGCTTATATCTGCTCCATAATCCCAGCTCCTCAGACACAGAAATGTACGCTTACGTATTCAACTCTGAATAGTCGCATAATTAGTACATTTGGTTCATTACTTTTCATAAAAATAGATATAATACAAAAATTTTGTTCATTTTGCAAACGAATCAACCGAAATGGCATGAGTAAAGGCATGCATTGAAATGGAAACTGCTAAAACAACAACGATATAATGGCGGCTGGCTCTAGAGTTGATAATAAAATTTAAAAATAGATGCATTTCTAAGGACACGGTTGCTTTATTAAATAAGTGCGAGAAAACACTTAGCTAATTTCATAAAATACTTATTGAAACTGGCAGAAACATTATATAAGTGTATAATGACTGACTATTGAGCAAATAGTTTGCTTTTGTGCAGTTAAGTAAATAAAAGTTTTACTTTAATTTATGCTAATTCGCATAATTGATTCAATTAATTGTTAACCTTTAAACTTTAGAAAACAGTATAGTATCTTTAATTATTTCTACTGTATTTCCATAATTTATATGTCAAAATGTAGAATTACGTGAGATCTTTATGTAGAATACATTTTCGATCCTAAAATTTCACAATGTACATAGACTACAAGTACAAATTCAAGAGGTTAACAAAATATTATAACATTTCAATGTTAGTAGCAGTACATATATATTGGCTAAATTATTAACTGTATTCCATTTAAAAGTTTCAAATTAAGAATCTTAATTCTTCATTTAATATTAATTTGCCTCCAAATGTATTTCGAGTTCCCCTTTTATATCCGCTCATCCCAGAAAAACCCTTTAATAAGTAAATTACAGAATAATAAGTAAGAGTAGAGAGAAAGCGCGAATGTTATTTGATTGACATGATTCTTTATTTTAGCTATGTTACAAATGGTGCTAACGATTATTTACTGCCACTGCATTTCACTCACTTCGTGTCCAATTATTTTCTGCATGAAAGACACAGCTGTGCCTGACTTATCGAAGTTGCTTTGGTATTTTATATATTTATTTTGACTGCAAGCTAAAGGTCTCAGTTCCAACTGGAATCCAAGGGAGATTTATTATTCCTTGTTTCATTGCACGAATTTGGCTTTAGACTGTTTCTGTTTTACATAATAACTTGCTAAAAGAAAGTATAGAATATGCATATACATGTCACATATCCTATACTTACATGTCTACTTATATTTATCTATTTTTTTATTTCACGTGAACTTTCTCAGGTCATACGTTTTGCACATTTTAAGACAAGTGCTTGCTTGCATATTCTTAAAAGTGCTCAGTGGTATTCTGCGAATAATCTTAACGAAGTGACTGGATGAGTAAGATTTTCCTATGATTTCTTCCTGTATTTTATGAATAGAAGACAGTTCCCTGTGAAGATGTTTCCATAGAAATCAGTTTTGTATGGTAAATTTATAGCAAGTAAGAAAAGGAAAGAAATATCAAATAAAAAAAGAAAGAAAAAAATTACTTTTGTATTAGTATTTAATTTTGTAATATTCTGAATTTTTAGCTTTTACAGATATTTTTATCTTCATTGCGTTTTTCATTACTATAGATTCTAAATCATAATATGCTCGTAAAGTTTTACACTTCTCTTCTTCTGACACTATTGGCATAAACACTTTAAAATTGTTCACATATGACCTCTATTTGAATGACATAAAACTTCTTACATTGAGTCAAAAAGACATTGACAGCAGCATTCTAACTGAAAACCCAAATCATTAATTTATTGACCTCTTTGGCAAAGTGATATAATTTCTTAATTCATAAAAGAATTGAAAGATTATGTTCTGCCTGAAACAGAATGTAGAACATCTCGATTTTTAGCATTAGTAAATCTCAAACTAACTAACTACACTCACGTTTGTGAAAATTGCAACACCAAGAAGGAATCGTCATAATTGAATGCAATTTAATACACAGTTGAGTGGTAGTGGTACAAATAAATGATTAAATGTTCAAAGCAAACAAACAAGAACAAGAGATCAGAATCAGTATTTTGTGTGGCCACCACGCGTCGCAATAAGTGCTGCTACACGACGTGGCATGGAGTCAAACAAAGTTTGAATGTCTGACTGAGGAAGAGCATTCCATATCGTTTGTACGCGTACCCAAAGTTCGTCTGCAGACGCAACAGGACGAGGATCACGAGCAAGACGCCGACCAATGACATCCCACACATGTTCAATTGGCGACATATCCGGGGAACACGCAGGCCAAGGAAGAAGCTGTACCTGCTGCGCTGCAAAGAAGGATTTAACAATCCGAGCAGTATGAGGGCGGGCATTGTCCTGTTGAAATACAGCGCCTGGCAAGCTTTGAAGGAAGGGAACAGCTTCGGGCTGTAGAACTTCACGGATATACCGGTTGCTGTTCAGATTGCCCACAATTCGTAGCAATTGAGATCGTCTATGATATGCTATGGCGCCCCAGACCATAACTCCGGGTGTTCGTCCACTGTGGCGTTCGATAATGCACTCCGGAAGGTGGCGTTCACCGGCATAGCGTCTGACACGAATGCGGCCATCATGGTACCACAAATTAAAGCGGGATTCGTCAGAAAACACGACATGCTGCCAATCAGCACGCCAGTCTCTATGCTGATTGGCCCATTGTAGCCGCAGGCGGCGATGGTCGTGCGTTAGGGGGATCCTGTATAAAGGAGTCCGTGCGCGCAGTCCACACTGCAGCAGACGTCTACGAATTGATGAAGCACACAATGAAACACCTGTAGCTATTGACCACAGTGCTGCCAATTGTCTAGAGGAAGCTGTACGGTCCGTCCGCGCCATGCGGACCAGGTGTCTATCATCGCGAGCTGACGTCACATTTCGGGGTCCACTCCCGGATTTCCGAGTTGTCCGACACTCGTCCGTCCACTGCTTCCAAACGCGCATCACTGTGCTGCTGTTACGCTGCACACGAGAGGCTACTGCACGATACGACAATCCAGCTTCACGAAGGCCGATGATTCTCCCTCGTTCAAACTCTGTAAGTTGTTCAAATCTCGCTCTCTTTCGTCGACGAGGCATAAGTACAGATTGAGTTAACGTTTACCACTAGCAGATAACCACCGATAACCATACACGCCTCGCTACAGGCGTCTATTTATTCGGATCCATCAGCCGTTCAGAGGGCGCTGCTCAGCATACGCATGCGCTACGAATTTGCAATTCTAATCATTTGCATATCATGCGCTACTTTGCATTTCCTGAAAATTTCAGCTCACTCGCGTAAGTCCTTCATGGTGTTGCAATTTTCACAAACGTGAGTGTATATATAGTATACCAATTATAGATAGAACGAAAGAAATTTAAAACCAAATCCACAAAGACTTAAAAGACCATTATCAAACAAATGCAGGTATGTACGGTCCTCTAACATAATGCTTACTTGAAACATCACAATTCCACCATCGTAATGATCATTTTCTCTGATGAGGGATGATGAAGGAGGTTTTGTGTTCCAAACTTTCTTCAGAAACTGATATACTGAGAATCAGAGTCCAGGCTGAATCTCGACACATCTATAAAAAGCACGAGGTACACTGAAGTCTGGTCCAAGGAGTATACTTTCCGCACCAAGCTAAAAGCCGCTGTCTTGTATACTGCAAAGAGCGAGACGCAAACAGCGTGTCTTCTGATATACATCCCTTTCTCATGAAACCTTCGGAAAACTGTAGACCATTCAAACTGGTCTTCTAGTGACAGCATACAGCTGACGTGAGAGCTGTGAATGTGTAACAGCCCTATGTCGCCGTGCTGAATGTGTCAAATAACAATCTTTATTCATCGTTGCGGATCTTAATCGATATCGTCGATATTTAACCTGAAACTGATTCCACTTGCAGACGGCGCTGTGTGTTACACTGAACTTTGTGGTCATCTGCGCTTGTGATTGGCTTGACTCCAATATATCGGTAGCTCTGTATTTCATTCCGTTATCCATATGTTTGTGGTTACTCATTTTACCTTGCAAAATTGATCCAACTGTTGCGAAAAACACTTCGAATCTTGTGAAAGAATATTCTCCGCAGTCACAGCTCCGTAGATCGGCACGTGTACGTTTATGTACTCAGCTCCATTAAAGAATATATGCATAATTTTTTGGTGGAATAATTATTACCTTTAATTCAATACTTTTCATAAAAATAGACATAATTAGCAAAGCAAATTCCATTAATTTTGAACACGATTATATATATATAAAGCAAAACTAACAACGTGCTAAAATATGTCTTTCAAAACTTAAATCCAGCACAACTTCTACTAAGATGGATATATAACAATCAATTAACGTAAATTATAATTATAGGCCATTTGTGAAATAGAATGTTTGAAATAGAAGCTAAAATATTCAAAACTCTGTTTAATAAAATTATTAACAGTCTTTACTAATAGTCACAATTATTGCTAGAAATTTCAAATCAGAAAACTTTTTCAGGCATAAATAAAAAGAAAGCAAATGAAAATTAATAAAGATTGCAAATCAAGGAATTAATAACAAACTTAATCTGAATATTTCTTTCTTACCTTCCCATAACGAGGAGGTGGTCTGGTCAGTTCGAAACCAATCTTCATCTAAAATCGGGTACTCAAAAACACGTTTCTGTTCTCCTAATCAGTCTGAAATTTATTTTTTAATGATTAATTAATATTTGTTTCCAAAAAATTAAGGGCGCCACTTATACGTATTATAGGTAGCAACAAACAATTTAAAAAACTATACTAATGAAAAAAAATATAATTAATTATTAAAATAAATGATAATAAATTTATAATTTAATATGAAAATATGTAACAATAAATTTATAATTTATTATGAAATCGCGTCTTTAATTACAATAAAATAATAGGAGAAGAGGCCAGTGATAAAAAGCTTACTTTGCGGTAGTCAGTTTTAAAAAAACTATTTAACTCTTTGATTTGCAATCTTTATTAATTTACATTTGTTTACTTAGAAGTTAAAGAGTTAGTTTAAAGAGTTAGTTTGAGACTTTATTTATGTCTTAAAGATTTTCTGAGTTGAAATTTCCAAAAATTTCTAGCAACTGTCACTTTTAGCCAATGGCTGTTTACTAAACAGATTTTTGATTATTTTAGCTTCTGTTTCAAAAAGTCATATCAAAGTGCCTAGAGTGATATATACCTATTAGTACATAACGAAATTTAATATATATATTTAATAAAAAGTGCTTCCTTTATTAGTGTATCGACTCTTGCTTCGCATACTTTGAACAGAAGTAGAATTAACACAATGCTTCAAAAAAGATACATTATTTAATAGTTAGAGTATATGTTATAGCATCAATATATATATATATATATATA
>KL812069.1:0-18682 GCA_000611955.2 Stegodyphus mimosarum
TGAATATATTGAAAACAGAATGGTGAGAAATCATCGAGGTAATTTTGTAAAACCAGGGGCTTAAAAGAAGTGTGAATTGGGTAAAAAATTCATGGGACAAAATAACTGATAGTGATGTTTCCAATGCACTACGAACAGGCTACTTAGACAAGAAGTATTCATTTAACGATAGCTATATCGCAAGACATGAGAGATTCGGACCAATGATTCAACAGGAAATGTATTTGGAAGAAAATCAGAATATAATGCAGAATTTTATTTATGACGATGTTCCAGAAGAACATGACACGACTGTAATTGAATAAATTTAAATTTCTGTATTCTGTGTGAAATAAATATTAAATAAAAATATATAAATATACCTTTATTTTTGCCCTCCCCCAAAAATAAGCCCTAGCGCGTATTTTGGACAAAAAAAGAAAGTAAGACTGTGTCTTATTTTCGGAAAAAGACGGTAGAAACAAAAAACAGAATGATAGACAACACATTAAACCTGGAGGCCAAAGCTCCCTCGAAAGTATGAACTTGGATTGTGATAATATGGAAGTTGAGTCGCGATTGGAACTTCCACAAAATCTCCTTCCGCGACGGACAAAGAAGCAGCATAGACAAAACAAACATTCATAATGACCACCCTTATTTCATGGAACTGTCGTGGTTTCCACCAAGGTCTCTTGAACATCAAGAACATGACTGATGTTTATCAACTACTGGGCTTCGCTTTGCAGGAAATGTTTCTAAAAGCTGATAACCAAGTCAGGCTTAGGAGGTATTCTTTTACGAGAAAGTTCAATGTTGTTAGTTAACGCTTTTGTGGGGGTGTAGGCCTTCTCATCTCACATGACTATCCGTCATCCGTCAATTGTCCTTCCGTTAGCAACATCCCTTCAAGCCATTGTTATACAGGCTAATATCAAAAGATTAGTTTCTGTCGTTTCCATATATCTGCCTCCGAATGAAGTTATCGATCAGAGAGAACTGGATGGGTTGATCGAGCAGCTGCCAGAGCCGTTTATTATAATTGGAGACTTTAACTAACACAGTCAGCTTTGGGGAAGTAACGGTACAAATCCTCGAGGCAGACAAATTCAGCAATTGTTCGAAGATCATTGCCTTTGTCTCGACGATCATTTCCCTATATTTGTAACATTTACAAGATAAGGAATGAATCCCGTCATATGACCCTCACGCTTTATATTTGAAAGGGCGGACTGGGAACTTTTCTCCCCTCTTGCCCAACTTACAGAAGCAGATGTGAATGATATGCCGGTCGAGAATACAGTGAAAGCCGTTACTGACATTATCATTCAAGCAGCTACAGCCTCTATACCTCTGACATTTCCAAAGCCTCCAAAATACTCAAAATCATGGTGGAACCATAAATGCCAAGAAATTCTGAAAGAGCAGATAAAACACTGGAGATGTTCATCATTAAATACTTTTTATAAATTTGTGTGAGAATTGAAAATACAGGGAAATAGGACAGATTTGTGTAACAAGGTCTTTTCATAGAAACAAAATAATATTCTCTCTGAAAGACTTGAATATGCTATCCGCCATTAAGACTGTCGATCCAACCACTAAGATCCCTTTTGAAATGATACTAATCAACTGGGTAATCAATTAATTTATCTTAGTTATTAGCAATGTCGAATCTAATTTGTGTCGAAGTAGTGGTACGGGTGAGAGCACATGCAAGTCTGATAGGCAATGAAACAACCGACAAACTTGTTAAATAGGCAAGTAGCAACATAAACATAGAGGAAATAAATATTCTAGCACCTTCCTCTTACTTGAAAAGAGAGCTACTTCAAAAAGCCATCCTGAAATGGCAACAGGATTGGAACTTAGGTGATACCGAGAGAAGTACATGGGATTTCTTCCCCAAATTTAACCTTCAAAGACACGTGCCCGTCCCACAATTTACCAACTTTGTCACGGGCCACGAACCGTTTCCTGTTTATTTCCTTCACTTTCGCATTTCGGAAACTGCAACATGCGTCGGCGGAGCTTAAGGATCAGTGAGTGCTCTCTTACCAACGCCATTTACCTACGTCAGCGCTTCGGTAATGTGGACACTCACAGACGCTTTATTATACAAAAATCTTGTGACGTGGATGACATACGTTCGACAACATCATCACACTTACAGCCCTGGAACGAGAAATCTGCTAAGTCGACTTTCAATAAGCTACCCACACTGTAGTCAACAAAACATCATACATTCTGCAATGCACAGCTTCAGCGCATTCCTTGCGCAATCTTAACACTTAGCGCAACATAGTGTGATCATGCGAATTACAATGAACAGCGAACCACGAATTTAAGCAGACTCATTGTATTCGTTTAAACTCCCGAAGAGTGCTCTCATGGAGTTCCAAGCAGTTGTTGCCCTAAGCCAGAGGAGGAAGTAAGACCTATACCTGCTTACCTCTGTTACAGGCCAGGTGTCACCGCCCTCCGTCCAACTGTATACTAATTGTACTTTTACATTGTATATTATGTATTTATATTGCATTATTTTCATATTTTTTGTTCTCTGTTTTATATTCTAGCATTGTAATATGTTGCTTGCATACTCTGTCTCCAAAAATGTAGCCATTGAACAGCCACCTAGCCCTTGTATTTTATTTCAATTTTTTAATTTTTCATGAATGGTGGATAGTGCAGGACGAGGCGCATACACCTACTTATATCTGACGGGCGGCAGGTGCCCCCGTCCTCCGTCACCTGTGTCGAATCTAGTTGAGAGTGACTTTTGAAATGGAACTAATCCTCATAAATTCGTTCAACAGCGATACAGCAAGTAAATATGTTTTGATAAGGTCCGACATTAATGGAAACAAATTCATGTTTGGAACCGAAGTTAACTCTGATTTTCGAGTTGACTATTTATAGCAGTGGTGTTGCTCCAGGGAAAAAGTGATGTAATGGTGTCACTGCCTGGTTCAAAAACTTTTACATGGGAGCTAAATCATATCCATATTTTGATCATATGAAAAAAAGATATTGTATTAATTTCAGGAGTTGGTATTACTTTTCTGTCCATTTGTTTGCTTAATTTACATGGTCACACGGTTGGTTTCAGCTGTTACGGCGCTTTTTCTTTATCTGTGACAAATAACATAATTTAAAATTTAGGATCATTAATGATGTAATCGTTAAATTTTGAAAAGTTTTATAGATAATGTTATTTTCTATTTAATATTATATTCAATGTTATTATTACATTTAACATCAGTTAAGTGCCTTTGTCAGTATCCTCTAGCATTCTTTACTGGGATGCTTCAAGCAAAAATTTAGGAAGACAAAGCATAGGCTGCTTTCCCTAAATGCTATTGAATTTGTAAAATATAATTTGTCAGGGCTGAGTGTTCTGTGCATCTTCTTGGCAAACATCTTAAAGTAACTCCTTAAAGTCCTTAAGTCCTGATCTGGAACAGGGAGCTGAATGCAGCTATGTTCTGGTTGTAGATACTGTGCTTCAGTTGTATAATAACTGCACTTGAAAGGGATTTAAAATCTCCTTTTATTAAATCAATATTATTTACAAATCACTTCTCAACTCGGGAGGGATACAGAAAGTAAAAGACCACACTTGGGCTAAATGAACAATCAGATAAATTTAAACTAAAGCTAAATAGAAATTTAATTGATCTTTGCTCACAGAGCTCTTCGCGGAGTTGGCCTCTAACTAAATGGTGCGTAGCAAGAATTACTAATACTAGCGCACTTGGATTTATTTCAATAAGCAATCACGTAGTAAGCACTATGGCTTAGAATTTAGCTGCTAGCTGGTCAGGCGAACGTCGAACAGAATGACCGTGATCTGAGACTAAAAGCTCTCTCACACTGAGAGGTTTCTACCACTGGTTTAAATAGTACTTGGCTCTACTTCAAATTAGCATAAGCTGAAAACGCGCGCTTCTTCTGACGGGAAGTTGAAACATGAGAAGAGATAGAAAGATTTAAATTAAAATAAAACTTTGTTAGTTTAACTAAAACCTTACAAATTTACTGTAATGTATTACTTAAGAATATGAAAATCAAAGCCCTTTCCCCCTAACTCAAATTCATAACCATGGTAACGACTGCTAGTTGCGTTGAACTAAAAGAATCAGCTTTGTAGACAAACTTTATTAACATTATAAACATGAAATATTCTTTAACAGAAAACTGCCAGTGCGGCTAACGACGTTATTCTACCAAAATTAAAACATGAACAACTGTTGCCATTCACACAAACTCAATAGTAAAACAAAAGATGTTGTCAGTAACAATATTATTGGATAAATTATAACATAAAATTAAATATTGAGAAAATAAATAAGTCAAAAGAAAAAAAAAAGAAATGCAAATATTAAATATACATCGAAACTACTGCTGCGGAAAAAAAATCGAATCTTCTAATTTGCTAAAATTCCCTAATTTCCTCTCTGCAGTGATAGCGTTGCGATAGTAATGAAGGGGCGATCACTACGACCTCGAAGTGTCTATTTTAAAGTGAAAGACTGACTTTCTTTTGCAAGTATGCTTCTTTATGAATGTTATGTTAATACTTAGCACCATTAATGGTCGAGCTTTTAAGATCGCTGAATACTGATAGGCTCGACCCGATTTCCAGCCCAAGCAAGCGGGATAGCTGCATGTATGGTTTTCATGAATTTTTCCATGTGTAACGTGAATACGAGCTAGTTTCTCTTAGAGAAGTCGTTCCACGAAAGCATCCCTTCTCTAACGCAGAGCCCTCGTGTGCTTTTGCTACATTCAGAAAATGCATAACACTTAAAATTTTACTAATTTCAAATAATCTAGCAATAAAATAATAAATTCTAAATATAATGCGAAAGAGTCATTCAAACTTAAAAACCATCTGTCTGAGTAACGATGCTGTAGCCTTTCACAAACTCTGCTTAATTATTAAACAACTTAAATTGCTTAAACAACTGAAAAACCAAACTCACACAGACATTATGTAAACTTTTTTTTTTTTTAATATAGCATGAGACCTTGCTAATATATGAGTAACGGAAAACGGATTACGTCGTATGGCAACATTAATTCTTTCATCGGGCTCGTGGATAATACAAATAATTAAAAGATTGGTAACACATCATTCATATTCTACTAGATGAAATGGAAGTACTAAGCGTATTTATTACGGAAGCGAATAAAGGTATCGGTTTGGAGTTTGTCAGGCAATTGGTAGAACTTCCACGCCCTCCACGTTATGTATTTGCTGCCTATAAGAATAACGACACAATTCAGGTACGTCTTTTAAAACTATATGATATGTAAAATATTAAATGACGGTCATTCATTGACTGTTTTGTATGCAAAAGTCATATTGTATCCTGTAATAAAATCAGAGTTAAGAATGTGTAACTATCGAATAATTTATTAAACATCTGCATATGGAGTTAGGCGGCTTTTGATATTCATTCATTTTATATTGTGGTATACCGCTGAAGTAGTTTTTCGTAACTTCCGTTCAAGAGGTCGCTAAATTTAAATGTAAATAAAACCCCGATGCCACTCTGTGATGCTTTTTAAAATAAATATTGTAATAAGTTTAGTAAATTTTTACGACAACAAGATACAGTAGACGCTCGTATTCACGAACTCGTAGGGACTACGAAAACAGTTCGTTAAATCGAGAGTTCGTAATTTAGAAAGGCATCGGAAATTGTTAGTATTTCACATTTGAATGTTTTCGAGACAGGTTAGTGATACTATTCCATGCTTTTATTTATGTATTAGGAATTATTTTTAATAGTATTACTACTTAATAAATGATATCCATTCTATTAAACAAACAAGAAATATAAAATATTTGTAAAACGTACCTTTATTAAGTCATTGAGCAACAAAATAATCACTTATCTTTGTCTGTTTTAAAACAACAGATTGTACAATGCAAGACTCCATCTTCTCTATATTTGTTAGCATTTCACAATTATCACTGGCCTCAAAAAATCGTCTAAGTTCTGACAAGTATTCAGCAGCTTGTTTTAAAGTCGGTCTTGGTGTTACTTCATTTTCTTCTTCTTCTTCTGGATCTGAAAGTCTCTCATTCTCGTTGATTATGCTGCTAATAATATCGTGATCTGATATTTCCTCCGTGCAGATGACATTAGAATCCACATTTAAAAAATCCTCAAATGAAAGTTCTGGCAACTGTGGATTTCTACGGCGAAGTTCATGCATGAGAACCTCATCTTCGTCGTGAGATCTATTGTCATGGATTTCTTCAGTTACGTCTGTTTCTTTAATAAAACCTGCATGTCGAAAGGCTTTAGAAATTGTTTCATCTAAAACATCATTCCATGCACTGATTGATAAATGCATTGCACCAAGAATATCAATCTGATAAGGTTGTTCCCTTTCCAAGCCAAGGATTACTCTTTGCAAGAGCACTTTCTTATATTTTCGCTTGAAACTATTGATTATCCCCTGATCCATTGGCTGTAAAACTGCAGTTGCATTTGGTGGACGATATTCCACACGGATTGCCTGAAGCCCAGTGACTTCCATGTGTGCAGTACAATTGTCCACGATTAGGAGAACTTTGCGCTTCTCTGCTGAAAAACGGTTATCTAAATCTCTCAACCATTTTTCGTAGATGTTGCCATTCATCCAGGCCTTATTATAAGCATAATATGCAGCAGGAATCTTCTGAACATTTTTGAAACACCTTGGTTTCAGATATTTTCCAATAAAGAGCAGAGGCAATTTTTGTGACCCAGTCATGTTGGCTGCAATCAAAACTGTAAGTCTCTCTTTAGCTTTATTACCTCCAACACATTTATCTCCTTTGTAAGCTAATGTTCTTTCTGGCAAAATCTTAAAAAACAAAGCCGTTTCGTCCGCATTAAAAACGTCATCTGCAGCGTATTCAGAAAGAAGCAATTTCAACTTTTCTTCTTTCCATTCATTTGCTGATGACGTGTCTACTGCTGCACTTTCACCACACACTTTCCGGAAACTCAAACCATTCCGAAATTTAAATTTCTGTAACCAACCATCCGATGCTTTAAAATCTTTGATGTTTAATTTGGAAGCAAAAAAGTGTGCTTGTTCTTTAAGTACATTTCCATCAATTGGAATGTTTAAGCTTCTCATCTTTCGAAACCAAACAAGCAAAGCCCTTTCCAAATTTGGGTGTTTTGATTCTCGAAAATATTTTCGAGAGGAGGGTCCACATTCATCGTTTCCGTTTTTAGCTCCAAAGATCTTCTCTCTTGCCTTTAAAATCGTCGATAAACTATTTTTAGGAATTCCATATTTCTGAGCAATTTGTGTCTTGCTTAATATTTTTTCGTCAACTTCTTTTAAAATCTTCTTCTTTATTTCAACCGCTAAACAAATTCGTTTCTTCATTTGCGACATAGCTCTAAGAATCTTACTTAACAAAAACTGGCCCAATCTCCCTCTCGACTAACGAGACTTCACTGATTGAGTTGTCCAGATCAAATGACTATGACATTACAAAAAGCAACAACTCTGTTTTAGAAGCAACCCAAACCCCTTTAACACGAATGGTCTCACCCCCACCCAACAACATCAGGCCGATGCTCTTCTGAGAGCCTCCCACAACAAACAACACCATAAATTTGTCCTAATTCCCCCTCTTCTCTGCCCCCTCCTTCCTTACTGTACTTCTTCGAATGTTTCGCACTTGCTGCCTCAAAATAGTTGGAGATTTTATTTGACCTTCACACTTCGTCCCAATGAAACACGCAGAAGTATGAAAACTAAGTTCGCAAAAAAGAGATTTTCCTGATTTGTAGTTCGTAAATAAGAGCGCAAAATTATATTACATCTATGGGAGTGTATTCGGGACCATTCGCTAGTTCGTCAAATGGAGAGTGTTCGTAAAAAAGAGGTTCGTAAAAACGAACGTCTACTGAAATATGAAGTCTTTTCCAGAAATGAAAGAATCATTCTAAAATGATATTCAGTTACCAAAGGTACAAAACAAACAAATAAACTAAAAACTACATCAGAACAAATCTTTGAAATCATTAAATTTATATTAAATTTAATTACATTTCTGTCATTAAAAAGGAGATACTTCAATGCTTCATGGAAGCAATTGTATGGAATAACTATGCGAATGTAATTCTTCGCAGCATTTTAAATTACTAAATAATTACAAAGAGTTCAGTAAAAAATTCTTATAACTATATTTCAGATTATTCAGCGTTATCAATAAAATTAAAATGCATAGAATTTTTCATGTGGCTTAAAATTCTTTAAAAAGGAAATAACGACAATATAGACTGAAACAGCCTCGCCGTGAAAGCAGAAAAGGTATTCTTTTTGGAGGTTTATGAAAGAATCACATACTTATTCATTTTTGATTAAAGGAGATATATTTTTCAAATCGCTTATACAAAAAATATTTGTCTCTTCTTCAGTCAATTTTGCGACATTCAAACATATTGCACATGCTATGAGCATCAGCATCCCAACTATCATACATCAAACAATCATGGCGTTTTTTATCTCTAAGAAAATTTTTTAACAAGCAAAGAGTCAAATTATTTTCCATTTAATTGTTTTTCAAGAAGTTTACAAAATATGTATATAATATATTAATCAATAATTTTAAAACGGAGTAAATAATTGGGTTGTAAAATAGATTCAAAGAGATTTTTTCGTGATGTCTGTATGTATGTATGTATCTAGCATAACTCAAAAATGAGTAGCGTCAGAACATTGAAATTTTGCATATGGGACTGCTATAAGATGTAATAGTGCACCTCCCACTTTTGCTCCCTATCAGCCGCACTAAACTTATGTAAATAATACCTATTCTGTTGCCCGACTCGGTAAGCTAAGTTTTTTATTCTTATATGTTGGTAAATTGTGCCTCTGTTTCTTTAAAAGTGTTTGAATTATGTTGTTTTTACGTTCCGCTTAACGTTTTTAAGCCTTTAATTAATCTGCATGCTATAGTTGTAGAATTATCAACAAATTATTAAAATGTTTTTAGTTATTTAAGTGATGTACATTTGACACTCTTAGTAAACAGTGAATAAGATAGTCTGTGCATCAACTTCAGTGACTTTTTGCCGAGTAGGACCAAAAGTAAACTTGCAGTTGTGTTGCACAGTAAAATATATGTTCCTACCCATTGACGGAATTGCTTATTTTTGGGTAGAAACTCTAATCGTAAAAAGTTTTTATACCTGTTTTTAATTGTATTTGTTGTTTATGTTTTTCTGTATTTTACAATGTTTAATGATGATGTTTTGAGTTTTTGTGTATTTTTGCCTCGCCGCGAAATGAGAACTGAATTAATTGAATAAGAAATATATCTCTAACGAAATTAGAGGAACTAAGTTTAAATGAAATTCAGCAAAATATGTTTAGAATTTAATAGGTCGTACAAGGAAGTCATGCGGTGTCCACATCAGATATTTTATTTTTGCTGTTGTGTTAAACTAGTGTTTGTCTATAACTGGCTCCGTTACATTATTTGTATTCAGAAGTTCCTAACTTTTTTTGGCATATATAACCTGTACGGTTTTGCTCCAAAACATTCACTAATGCCACAGCTATTCTCTCTGGTGGTATGAAAAACATATGGGGGATATTTGTTACACTTTACGTTGCAGAAGCATGTTCTAGTAATGTAACTTAAATTTTAGAACGTAAATCAACAGAGAAAAGACCATGAAATATAAAGAAAGAGGCCGTGGTACGTTTCAGTTACCAAACATTTCACCTAAAGAAATTATCGTGTGAAGACATATCATGTGTCTGCACTAATTTGTGATGTTACAAAACAAATATGTTTTGTCATATTTTCGCTAATACTAACAATTACATTTTCCAACTTCTGAGGCAACAAAACTGGTGCAATGCACAGATTATTATCTTTCGTTTTTGTTTGAAAGCGGACTACAAAATAATCCACGTATACATCTAAGTGGTTATATTTTATAAATAATTCATAACAAGGTTACATACATTAGACATACAATAGCAGATGTTATTAGTTGAACCACTAAGTTTCATTAAAACTATTTTGCCGATGCTAGATAATAGTTTATTGGTTGCTTACTTTCATGTCCTGATTGCTGTCTTGATGCTTTTAGCACACTTAACCCTGTTTTGATTGAACTCTAAGAAAAAAAAAAGATGGGTTTAGGATTAACTTTTCAGAGTTATTTTTCTTCCCTATCGTAAATAATTAAGGAGACACGAAATAGCAGGATTAATAATATAAAGATGATACTCCACTCGAAGAAGATATTCTTCGCTGCATCATATATCTTACCTTATAATATAAACACAGTGAAAGAGAAATATGGCAGCAGTCCTACAAAAATAATAAAATCACTTAGCTTTTTCTATCTCGCCTTGAGGTTATTTCGATCTTGTCTCTTATCCTTTTCTTTTTACCCGATGTTTTTGAAAGATATATCTGTAACTTGCGATATCATTACTAAAATAACATTCTCTGACTATTATGGCATAGCTGTTACAAATATAAATTGCATTCTAATCACTGTTGCATTTATATAAAGTTCTTGTTGCTATTTTGAGGATACAAGTTAATTTATCAGGAATTACAGTTTTACTATATCTATATTACTGTTTTTATTATTCTGCTCTCTATTTATCAGAAATCTCATTTATTGATTTATTATTCTTCAGTTGAATGGTTTTGTGCATACCTGTATACTTTGTAGCAGTAGAAGTCAAAAATTCTTTTCAATATCTTTTATTAAAGTGTTCTGGATTAATGTAAAAAGACAAAAATCTTGGAATGCCTTTGAGAAACTAAATAATACTAATATATTAAGATCTAATGTACTTATTTTGTAAACATAGCTTAAAAACCTATGCGGACACCACATGATTTCCTTGTACCGCATACCTACACTATACACATTTTTTTGCTGCCCTTCGTTTAAACTTATTTCTTAGAATTATTCTAATTTAACTAACCAATGTCTCAAGGCAAGCTGAAACTTCTAATTTTATTTTTTTATAGCGAATATAAAACTTTGCTAAATATAAGTATAGGAACCGGAAGCTCACATTAAAAGTTAGATTTCTTTATTTGTCTGAAATTAAATTTAAAAAAATGATATTGCTAAAACATTAATATTTTCGTCTTTTAAAACACTTCTGTAATTGAAATTATATGCCTATGATTAATAATTGCGAAAATAAAGGTCGGTTAAGGACGAAAAAATGTTTTTTGAATTAATTTTACCATCCCTTGCAGAAAAAACAGCCCCTTTATTCTGTCAGTCATGAAAAAAAAAAATAAATAAATAAAATCTGAAAGATTCCAGATTTTAAATTATGTCCAAAGAAGCGATTCTTTAACGTTTTGTGTCTTACCTTTATTTATTAAATATCATGTTCTGGGTACTCAAACCATAAAATTCAGTTCAACAGCAACATCGCAAAATAATTTTAAAATGTGCATACCTTTAGAATTTCCGTTGCAGTCTTGGGCGCTGGAGATAAAAATGTTTTTTTTCCCGTACAGTGTTGCCACTGCTCGCTTTGAAACCATTTACTTTATTTAATAACAAATTTGTTGAAGTGTTACAAAATATGAAATCGATAATAAAAAAAAATTCAATTCCAAATTAGGGCTTCCACAGGCCCATATTCTATGGAAGATTATGTTATTCAAATTTTGATGGCTCCAGATACCGTCGTTTTATCACAGTGCGAGAAACATACATATATTCACGCAGATTCTTCATTATTTAATTTCTTTATTAAAAAAAAAAAAAAAAAACTTCTCTTTAAAAAAAAAAGATTTTTGGTGACGTTTGTATGTACGTCCGTATGTGTGCATGTATCTCGTATAACTCAAAAACGATTAGCAGTAGAAAGTTCAAATTTTGAATTTGTAACTGCTATAATATCTAGTTGTGCACCTCCCTTCTTTATTGCAACTGGCAGTATTAAAAGTGTATATATATAACAACTTCCTACACACTGAAAAAAGATAAATAATCGGCTGAATAATAAATCAGAGCAATATATAGTTTGATCATGTTTAGAGTTATTTGGGAATGTCTTTCAGCGTGGGCAACAAGAATTAAAATCGAAAACTAGATGTAAGACGTCAGCAGTTTTCTATTAGTATTTTGTATTTTGTATGCCATATGTGTATTTGGTGTGCGTTCTGATGCATTAAAATATTCTAAATCAAGAAGCCCCACAGATTTAACTTCTGCCATCTACATGGGTTCTACAAATTATTGGAAATAGAATTACCAAGCGAGAAGATATTAATTTATTTCCTTCAATTTAAAGCAATAGATCTCGATCTTCACAATAATGTGATACCAGATCACAGGATGAATGAAATGGATAAGTAAAGGGCCGAAAGCTGCTTTCGAAATTACAAAGTAAGAGAAACGACTGAAGTAATAAACTGTACTTCAATGTTTTGATTATCCAGAAGCTTTTATTGATTTATTTTACGCAACTAAAAGAAACATTTCATTAAATAAAAAGGAGGTAAACTTTTGTAAGTACGTTTTGTCCATTAACTTGATAAAATGTCTATTAAAACAGAAGGTATTCTGACTGTGTGAAATTAGTTATGAGTATATTCTATAAGAACTAATTTTTAAATTTTATAACATGCCATATTCAACGAAGGTGATTATAACATTAAGAAGCAATTATATAATTTTAGTGAATTTGGTTAACATAGAAGATTCTAGAGACGTAAAATAGCGTTGGAATCGCGAAACACGTGGATATAAATTAATCTGAAGTACTGCGAAGTTACTGGAAACCATAAAAATGTAGATTGTTCTGAAATACAAAAACTTAAAATGGTTCCGAAACATAAAGACTTGAGATTCCTTAGATACTGGATATAACCTATTGCTTATTTTAATAAACAACAAGCTTATATTTTGCTTCCTTTTTTCCACGGGGTGTGTTCGCCATTTTGTGACTTAATAATACCGTTAAATATTTTAAAATATTGTTAAATGTTTTCAAATTTTTTATAGTTTGATTTTGTGCATTGCTTATCTGATTTCATGCTTTCTAGTTGCAAATATTTTGTTTTGTATTCATTTTCAGTGTGAAATTTTTCCAAAGTGTTTAGCTTTATTATTGGTTAGTTAAGTTAGTTTGATTGTCTTCATTGTTTATCATACCTGCATCCGTTAATCGCTTCACTAAATTACGCCTGAAACGACAGAAATTTCTGAACTAAAGTATAAACGTAAAAAATTGATCCCCAATTCCATTTAAATTAGATTTAATCAAAAATCTTCCAATCGTGTTTCAAAAATTCTTTTAAACTACAATCTTGCCTTGCTTCGGGCCATCATAAGGGATACACGTCAACAGTTAACCAAATTTACTGCCATTGAACAAAGGTCCTGGTCCAGAACTGAGAATGTGCTTAACCGTCATAAAAACATCATTGCATTTTTAATTCCAAACCCTTCTTTCACAGTCTTCCAATTTAGAAGTTCAAAAATCGTCCTATTGTAAATATTAAGCCAATAGTTAATATTTCTAGTGTTAGTTTAAAGAAGAACAAGAGAGAAATCTGAAATATAATTTTAACTTCTCACAAACCTCGAAACCTTCGATTCCAAAGATATTGGCTTCTATCGAAAAAGCTTCCAAATTCAGTAAAATTCAGATACACAGAAAGAAATGATTAGGCATCTTATCACCGATAATGTGAAATTCAACAATAAGCCTTGGAAACCAAATGTAACCGAGAGAGAAAGAGCTACAACGCGCGAAATTCATTCTAACCCGAACATTCTCATTTCATAGGCCGACAAAGGTGGCCAGATAGTCGTGATAGGCAAAAACACTTACATCGATGGTGTCACTAAACTTTTAAACGAAATACCTATAATCCGATCCCTAAAGACCCTTCATCTTCGAACCTCTCAAAAATAAAAACTGCGATCGAATCATCACAAATCCTTTCGACCAACTACAAACAATCGTTCATCCCATCTGTTGCGAATTGTGCCAGTTTATATGCTCATCCTAAAATTAACAAAAGTGGAATTCCTTTCAGTCCTATTGTTTCAAATTTAGGCATTGCCTCGTATCCGTTAGCTAAAACTTTAGTTTCTAGATTTTCAACTCTATTATAAGTGGCACCTCGTTTATTGTGTGAGCAAGAGAACTACTGAAGCCGAAAGAAACAATCACTCAAGTAAGTTGGAGTTGATAGCTATCGTATGGTCACTAAGACAGTTTTCACTAGGCATAAATTTTACGGTTGTCACGGACTGTCAAGCACTCATTTATATGAATGAAAAAAAAAACTAATAGCCGCCAAAGCCAAATCGCTAGATGGAGCATCCTTATACAAGAGAACAATTTTGAAGTTTGCCATAGAGTGGGAATAAAATGATGCATATCGATACAATGAGTAGAGCTCCTATTCTAGAACCCGTAGATACCAAGACAACTCTCATAGAGCGCAAGTTTGAAGTATACCTCACTGTAAGCGAAGAAGAGCTAATTTCGATTATCCAGAACGCTGATAAAGATTTAAGAAAACTGCGGGATATTTTTAAGAATGAGCCACACGACAGAACAAGAGAAGAAAAATAAAAAATCACAAATTACGTCTTTAAGCATATCTGTAAGTGCTTTGTTTGGTGAATAAAATTGCAGGGGTAAACAGCAAGGGTATCTACATCCAATTAGACTAGGAAGAAGACTTTTATCGATTATACACATGGATCATCTAGGCCCATTTGTGAAAAGTTCAAGAGGAAATCAAGACTTACTGATAACAATCGATAATTTCACAAAGTTTACCAAGCTATTTCCCGTAAAAAATACTTCTTCTGCACATGTTTTTAAAGCTCTCAAAGATTTTGTTGATGAAATTGGACTCCCTGATAGAATTATTAATGATACAGGAAGCTGTAATACATCACATCATTTCGAGCAGCACTCTCGTGAAAACGGAATAAATCACACGTTAAACTCTACCCAACATCCAACGGCTAACGGGATGGTACAAAGGACTAATAGAATAATCTTATCCACAATATGCACATCCATAAGTGATTCACGCCTTAAAGATTGGGATTCATGAGTAAAAGAAATTTAAAGAAATTTGAATAATACTGTCAACAAAACTATGGATAAAACACCTTTTGAAACCCTACATGGCTATTTTCCAAAATTTAACGATGGAGTTCTACGAAAAGTTGTACGACACACGCAAGCACACAGTGAGCACGTAAGTGTCTTGGCGTGCTAATAACCTAGATGAGTTGGATAAAGAGGAACCAGGTATAAAACTCGGACTAAGCGACAGGTAACGTGAACTTTTATTTTTTTGTTCTGAACCTATAAAGAATTGTATTGTAAAAACTTCATTAAAATTTTCTAGAACCTTTGTTGTAGAACTTTTTACTTCTTCTAGAACTTTAAATTATGATTATACTGTATACAAAAATGTGTGTTCCTATGGAATTGCCAACAACGTTTGCTAAAAAAAAAGGGACAATTAACGGCAATTGTTTAGTCAGTATTCCCGAATGTTAACAATTTCTACAGTTTATCACCACATGGCGTCATGACCATTCAAAGTATTTGTAATAAAAACGAGAGACAAAGAATATAACCACGGCAACAGACGACATTAATTACTCATGCACTTTTTAAAGATCAGTATAATAAAGTATCTTGATGATGCTGGTTGTGAATTTCTGTCCTGATAAATAACTCAAAAAAAGATACATATAGTGGATGTAAGAGAAAAATCCTAAGACCAACACAATATAACAGACTCGAAGCACGAATTGCATTTACATATAACTGATAACTTTCTAAAATTTAAAAATCTTCTGTATATATGCTATGAATAATTGTTTAAAAGAAATGAATTATTTCATAGGAACTGGTGAATGTAAGAGAATCTTCGGAAAATACGGAAGTAATTTTAGTCAAAATGGGTAAGTGAAAAATATACAATTATTTCTTGTGAATAAAAATTAATTTTCTAGCGTTAAGGCATTTTACTAAGTAGATAATGACAAATTAATACTTGTATTTTAAATATGAAAAGTAGATAGCTGAATATACTCTAGTTTATACGTAATCGTATACAGAAAATAAGATAGCAGAATTAAAATTTGAAAGTTTTCTCTGCTTAATAAAATTTTATTGTCTTTGAATAACTTAAGTAGCGTAAAGCTTGATAAATTTTTAGAATTTATTTCCTACCTGCATATGCATCTTCGCATTTTCAGATGTACTGAAATAACGTTACTTCGATTTTGAGTAGTAATATGAGGCAATATTAACTAAAGTAGTCCAGCAGGATATCAAGTGGACAGAAATTCATTAGAAGAGAGGAGAAGTTATAGTACGGTAGAGTTAGCGGCTCTATTATAGCCATCACAACACTTGCTATATCATACGTGGTAACTGTGCATTAGCAAATTCTTTTTGCTTCCTCAAATTTTCTATTTCTTTTAAATTCAAGCGTACCTTGACTTAAAGGTACAATCGTATAAGTGAAACAATACAGCATTTTTTGTTACAGTTGTAAGGCTCACCTTTGCGTTTTGTATCGCGAGAAACACACACAAAATAAATAAATAAATAAACAAATAAATAAAAAATACATATTTGAATATGTGTGGCAACAGCAGTTTGTCGTCTGTTTGTTGTTAAAATAAAATAATTTTATCAGATTATATACTCTTCGTTTGCGGTTTAACAAATGAATTTTAATTATCGTCATATCTAAGTTCCATTACTATTGGAGACTAAAAATCCTTTATATGGCGCAGCCGGCATCTTTAAAAAAAAATTCGGGAGACCTAAATATATGCTGATTCACCATTTCTTTGTCAGCGTTTCCGAAGAACTTGATTACAAACACTTTTGATGAATTGGGCTACGAATGTTTACTAAGAATTTTTCATCTTTTACCTACGCCTCGCCTAGGCAATATTGTTTTAATAAAGCGTTTCATTGATAAACAATAATCCCTCGCTTCCTTCTGGTTAAGGACATCGGATAACATAATTCCCCTTCCTCGCCAAGAGCAGCTGTGAACGAATTCACAAATAAAATGTCAACAGACGTAAACATTGTTTTGATTTCTATAGAGGCGCAAACGCTTCGTCATTACAGATGAAAACGGAATTGTGTTTCCGAAAACTTTCGCTCAAAGGAAATAAAAATGATTTAATCTGAGGCATTGTGGAGGATAATATAAAAAAACTGAAAATACAACTTTAGATGAATTATAATTACTCTTCGCATGCAATCGCCAAATAATGATGAGAATAATCCCAAAGAAACACTTTGATAAAACAGAATTATTTAAGCAAACTGAATTACTAATAAAACAAAAGAACTTTTAAGTATACGAATTAAAGAAGTGATAGGTGCCAAGTGTTTTTCAATTATAGTCGATTCTACGCCAGATGTTACACATATAGATCAGTTACCTTTAATTTTGCGGTATCTTGGTCCTGATCAATGAACCTGTTGAAAGGTTTTGTATAAATTTTATGAACATTAGAAAATAAAACCTTACAACAGGAAAATTTAACCAATATTATACTACAAGTTTTGGAAGATTTAGGTCTTGACCTACAATACTGCAGGGAACAAAATTATGATAATGCCTCCAACTTGCCGGGGAAATATTCAGTTGTTCAAGCAAGAATTAAAAATATTAATCCTATTGCAAATTATGTACCATGTTATGCTCATTCTTTGAATTTGGTTGGAATAAATGCTACAGAATCCTGTACTGAATTTTTTTTTTTTTTTTTTTATTTTTTTTCTATTTCTTTAATTTAAGAGTTATATAACATTTTTCTGTTTCAACATATCAATGGCAGATTATGATTGAAAACTTTAAAGAAAGTAAACAAAAACTGACTTTAAAAAATTCTTTATGTACACGATGGTGCGCTGATGCAAATGCTACTAAGGCATTGCGTCAAAACTATGCTTCGGTTCTAAAATCTTCATCTAATTATTTAGCAGATGATCATGAGCTAACACCTTCCATTAGAAATGAAGCAAAAGATCGTTATAAAAAATTACTAAAGATTGAAAATGCACTAAATGCAGTTGTGTGCGAAACTATTTTACAAAGATTAAATCAAACAAGTAAAGTTCTCCAGAATTCTATGGCACAATTAGATATAGTATCACCATTATTTGAAACTTTAATGGATTTTGTGCAGTCTGTGCGAAAAAACGAATTTGAGAAATGTGAAGCTGAAGCGCTAGAAATTTTGCCAGAAAACAGTATGTATGAGGTAAAAAGGAAAAAAGTTACACCTTGAAATAGTTGTTACTAACAACATCTAACAACATGTTAGATGATGGAAATTCACCTGAAGTAAATCTTGAGCCACGTGATCAATGTACTATTAACTCTCGCTACATTTTATTAGATACATTAATGTTAAATTTAACCAATCGTAAAATTCCATATGAAAAATTACGAATTAAATTTTCATGTTTGATAAACACAAAATCAAACTTCCAAAAAATTGAAGCGGAGGAATTGGTAAGGCATTATCCTTCTGATTTAGATGATGGCTTCCCTGATGAACTGCAACATTTCCATTCCTTAATAGTGTTGGCGACTTTAGTTGTTGCGTTATACGGGTTCGTGGATTTGAGAGTATCCGATGAAAACACGATGCAG
>KL812072.1:0-16746 GCA_000611955.2 Stegodyphus mimosarum
ATTAATAACTAATTTTTGAATTTCAGGCAAAGTTTCTTTTCGTTTAGCATTCATGGCTGCACAAAGCTGAAAAACACAAAAATTCGAAAACAAACTGGAGAGAAATAATGCAGACAATTTTATAAATTATTGCCAATTGCTTTTGAGTAAAAATAAAAACCCCAAAAAAATTTTTTATTGCTTACTTGACACGATTTTTGTTGCATAGTCTAATGGTGTCCCATCACTTATGTGAGCCATTTTTTGCTCCGTTCTAAACAATTTTATTTTTATTAAATTAATATTTTGAGAAAATGTATGTTATGTAATAATTGTTATTAAATTTAAGTATGAAACACACCCACAAAAAATTTTCACATTTTTTTAAATTTATTTTATTACAGTTTCCTTTTGTAAAGCACAAGTGTCCCATCACTTTTGTGAGACAGTGTAATAGTTAGATTGTTCTTTTATACTGAACATGGTATCTTTTGTCAAATAGAATTCGTAAACTGTGAATGATCAGAATGGTTATTGTTCTACACCTATTTCAGGAGGTTTACAACACAAAACACTTAGAATAGTAAATGTTTAATAATTTTAATTTATCATAATTTAATTTTAACCTGTTTTTATGTTGTAATAGGTATTCAGCAACAAAATATCGTTAATTTATCTAGACTTACATTGTGTTATATAAATTCTATTTTATGAATAAGATTTGCATCAAGTTTCTATGCACATATTACAATTACTTAATAATAAGTTTTAATGATGTGTCCTGTTATATATGATTAAACCTCATAAGGAATAATGAAATCATATTCCACCATTTAAAATTTTAAATCAACTGTTTAAAAGTCCATTAATTAGCAAAAAATAATGGTTTGTATCAATGTATGTTACTTTTGTTTTAAGTAAGTAATTATTGTTCCTTTCAGAATTTTCTGTTCAATAACTCATTTTAATAATTAAACATTTGTTTGATTTGAGTCCCACCAGTGGCTAAGCTGTAAAGTCACGGAAGACTAGTAGTTTTGGGTTGGATTCCAAGCGAAAGGGTTTGGAATTTTTCAAATGTGTAACATGGATACCAGCCAGTTTTCTTTAGAAAGTCCTCCATTAAGGCACTCCTCCTCTCTGACAAATTGCACTCATATTCTTTGCCAAAGTCAAATAAAGCAAACTGAATTATGTGTGATTTGAGATTAATTAAAAAACGAAAGGCAACTAAAAGCTAAATATAATTAACTTTAATTTTTTTATTTATTTCTTCAAATTAAACAACAAAATACAACTAATAATGTAACATAGTATAGAAACCAATACATAATTATCATGACTGGATATTTTCTGGAGACTCCATGTAAGAAATACAAAAATAAATTGTTGATTGATTCCATAAAATTAACAGATTACAAGATTTTATTCCAGTTATTGAAAAATTAGTATATATATATATATTGGTTAAATCTGGGCAAATTAAAGATTAAAACTTTCATCTAATGTGCAACGATTTAATAACAGAGTATTTAACACTGTGGTTTTTTGAATTTATGGGTTTCTGTTCTAGAAGAGAAAATGCTGACGTCCTTAGTTATTTGTAATTCATATTAAGAAAGACAATCTCTGTATAGTTTTCTTATTTAAAAATGTACATTAAGATGTTAAATAATAATTTAATTTTTTTCTGGGTTACTAGAACTTGTATTTTATGGTTGTTTTAGTAATGAAGATCAACTTAAATATCACCCATCTCTTCTGATGTAGTCTTTGTAGATGTATTCTGTTCCTTTCAAAATATTTGTTGATCATTTACTTGTTAGATAGTTATAAGGTATTTTCTCACTTTTTCCACATGTCTTCGTGGTGTAATAGGAAACATGCTGGATGCATATTCGAGAGGTCAAGGGTTCGAGTCCTGGTGAGGGCACTGCACATTTTTCACATATCCTGCTTCAAAATAACCTAATGAATCTACAAGTGATGACAATAATATGCCACCACCAGGATTTGGCGATTGGGACCCTTAATTCCTAGTCACCCTTCAAAAAAGGTTGTATATAAAGCATTTTCTTCCTGCTTTCTGCATTCTTTTGTGGTGTAATTGGAAACATACTCAATGCATATTTGACAAGTCCGGGGTTCGGGTTCTTGCGAAAGCACTGCACATTTTTTACATCTCCTACTTCAAAATAACCTAATGACTCTACATAGTACTGAATTGTCCAAAAGCTAGTCAGTAATTTTAATGCTTTTATAAATTTTTTAAGAGAAAGATTTATAGTATAATGTTAAATATTTTTATAATCACTTTAAATTATTGAAAATATAGTAAACATATTTGTTAAATTAGTACAAATTAAATATTAAAACTATAAAAAGTAGGTGATGTATTAGCAGAATGGTTAGTGCTGTGATTTCCTTAATTTGGGTTCCATTACCAACTGAGGAGGTGCTGATGTCTTTAATTATTTATAATTCATTCTAAAAGAGCATTAGATCTCTGTATAATTAATTTTCTTATTAAAAATGTACAGTAAAATGCTAAATAATGATTTTGTGTTTGTGAGATAAATTATCCAATTTCTTTTTGATTATCTTGGATTTCATTATTAGCTTAAATTGGATTGCAACATAGATATGTATTAGATCAGTACTTATACATTTCAAAAATTAATATCTTAACCCATTAGCGCCCAGTGTCCTCATTTGAGGACGCTGTAAAAAATTGTTATTCCCTGCATTAAATTAAAAAATTTTTTTATATGTACAATTTGGTCTGATAGATGACACCATCATACAATGGGAGATGTGTAATTATTTTGGAACTAAGTAAAATTGCGCGGGAAAGATAAAGTATAATTTACCTGTTTTTTGGTAATCGCGTTGTTTATTTTATGTTCCACTGTATGGCACTGGATTTATGAGGTAAATTCTTTCAATTTGTTATAAATATAATCTAGATAGCCCATATTGTGTCATTAGCATGTTTGTTAATATTTATTGTTGTAAATATATCCGTAATAAACAGGAAAACATATCCGTCCTCGTTTGAGGACACTGGGCGTTTGGGTATAGTTTTTATGCAGTATTCAGATTTATTTTTTAAGTGTTTGTTACTTTTGTTGCAGAAAAACTGTAAATAAATCTTGGAAAATGAGTAGAAATAAAATATTTAAAAGCTTAGAAGAGGCGACTGCTTATCTTTTTTCTGAAGAAATAAAAGCAGATATTATATCGATGCCTCCGGATGTGGATGATCTAACAGATGAAGAGCAATTCGATGATGATAATTTGGGTACTCCAGTTGTATCAGATGTTGCAGGTACATTAGAAATTACAATGCCAGATGATAATGATAACCCTATTATTTCGGATAAGAAAAAGGAAAACAATTCCCGTAAACGTAAAAGAGAGTCAATTGTATGGACGAATGAAAGCCCGGCTTACACATTTGGGAATTTGGAAAATTTGTCCAAGAGAAATTCTGATATATTGACAGCGCAAACTAATAATATGAGTCCAGTTGAGCTGTTTGAAGAATTTTTTACTGAAAGTGTTTATGATATGATCGTAGAGGAAACTAATCGATATGCGCACGAAATGAAAAATAAATTGAATTATAATGTGACTAAAGATGAAATAAAAACATTTATAGGATTTCTGATACTTTCGGGCTATCATACTTTACCCAGTGAACGGGACTACTGGGCAGAAGCAGATGATTTAGGAGTAACAATAGTGAAGAATGCTATGACTAGAAATTTCTACTTAGAGCTCAAAAGATTATTGCATTTCCAAGATAATAAATTACATCAATATAACAAGAATGATAAATCATTTAAAATACGTCCCTTGTTAGAAATGCTTTCCAAGAATTTTCAAAAATGGGGCATTTTCCATGAAAATTTGTCTGTTGATGAAATGATCGTCCGGTATTATGGTCATCATACACTGAAACAGTTTATAAAATCTAAACCTATTAGATTTGGGTATAAACTCTGGGCTCTGTGTGGCAACGATGGATACTGTTATAACTTTGCACTGTATTGTGGAAAGGAAACAAATACTTCCGAATCTGACAAACTGCCTTTAGGTACAAAAGTGGTGCTAAATCTACTATCTATTGTAGAAGATCCGAAGAGCCATCGTGTTTATTTTGATAATTTTTTTACCAGTCATGCGTTACTAAAAAAACTGAAAGAACTGAAGTTTAGAGCTAGTGGAACAATTCGAGAAAATCGTACTGAAAAATGCCCAATAATGGATGACAAGAAAATGAGTAAGAAAGAGAGAGGGTTTTACGATAGTAAATTTGACACAACAAATGAAATTCTTGTTGTCAAATGGAAAGACAATAAGTGTGTTTCATTGGCCACTAATTTTGACACAATAATGCCGCTATCTTCAGTACAAAGATGGAGTGTAGAGAAAAAAGAAAAGGTGAAAGTAAATCAGCCTCATGCTATAAGTTCCTATACCTCATTTATGGGGGGTGTCGACCTTCATGATTGGCTTCTTGAGAAACATTCTATAGCCATACGAGGAAAGAAATGGTATTTTTGTCTTATTACTAGGATGATAGATATGGCTGTTGTAAATGCCTATCTTATTTAAAAAAGGATCCATCGTTCAATGTCAATCAAAGATTTTAGGAGATACACTGCAGTAACCTATTTGAAAAAAGGAGCCGACTCAAAAGCAATCCTAGGAAGACCAGTACAAAGGAGGATGACATGCAGATCGAACGTGCTTCTTGACATAAAATTCGACAAAATACAGCATGTTATTGGTAAAAGAGAAACAAAGGCTTTGCCAATATGACAATTGTGCCTCAAAGCCAAGAACATATTGCATGAAATGCAATGTAACATTGTGCATTCAATGCTTTCCTCTTTTTCATAAAAAAAATCTATCTTAAAAATGTAAAAAAAAAGTTTTCTTACACGTCTTAAAATAAATTTTGATTTTTAACATTATTTTGTCTATTAGTTTGTTTATATATTAAAACTAAATCATTTTATGTAAAAAATTTTGATTTTTAAAAATTTTACATTTTTATATACAAACGCCCAGTGTCCTCAAATGAGGACGGCTTAAAAAATATGCTTGCAGTTAAAATTTTAAAAAATGCTTTTGAAATACTTTTAATTTATGCATTTCTAACAATGTCTATCAATTTCAAGGCAAAATTTCAAGAATTGTTAATTTGGGCGTTAATGGGTTAAAACTTCCAAAGACTTAATTCAAGACTTACTTCAAGAATTCAAAGTAATGTAGTATCTTGATACTGTGCTTATATCAAAATTGGTTAGCCTATATTTAAGAGTGACCCTTGAATTATCAGCAAGTTGTTTCATTTATTGCTAAGTTGTTGTTTCATTCACCTGAGTAGTTGAATGTTATGGAAACCTTGTTATGACATAATTAATTTTGGGATTACGGTGAATTTGACTGATGGGAAAAGATTTGTAAGGGCTTGTTTGTGTGTTGGATATCAGTCAGGAAGTACGTTGCGTACTGTTTGCTTTGCTTTGTGAAATGGCTGCCCGTGGTAAACTGGGTGTTTCATGGTATAGAACAAGAGAGCAGAAGGTGTTTTCATTTTACTTACTTATTTATTTATTTATTGAAGTGGTTGAGGACAGAAGAAAAAAACTTTGTTGGATGTAATCCAACAAAATTCAACAACAGAATTGTAAGTGTCCTGTTTGTACAAAGGAAATTAGTATTGAGTGTTTTGTTAAAAATATTAGATTTACATAAAATAGTATTATGAACACTATACATTATATTTATGTTCAAGGCATAGATAATCTAAATATTATTGATTTCTTCCAAGGTGATTCCAAACAGAGGTGCAGGGACATCCAAACTCTCGCGAAACCACGCTTAAATATTTAAAATTCATTGTAAGTACTTGTCATATGTAAGTACTTTTTGAGTACGAAATAAAACTTTTATTAATTAAGTATCTTTTTTAAATTTGAGAACACCAATCTTAGAAAAGTGCGTGGGCTGCCAATGCCTAGGAATGGCCCTGCTCTACAAATGTGGATGAGTAGTGATCGCTGAAAGCTGGGAGTTCAATCACATGCGAACGGGCTGGCTGCATGATTAGGTTTCATGGTTTTTCTTATGTGTAATGTGAATGTGAGCCAGTTTTCCTTGGGAAGTCCTCCAGGAAGACATTCTTGCGCCTAGGCAGGTAGCCCTTGTATGCTTTGCTATATTCAACCTAAACTTCTATTATTTTTTTCCATTTAGAAAATAGGGAAAAGATAATTATAATTCTTATGTGTTATAGTGCAATGATAAGTTGTTGATAGTAAAAATAAACTTTACAAATAAGTTTAACCATTTTTTGGGGGGTGGGATGTTGTGTGTGTGTGTAAAATTTTGATTTATCTATATAAATTTTTTGTATTATTAATTATATAACTTGAAATGTCAGTTAATGCCACATGTGTAACAGCCCAAGTGTACTTTTTTCAACCACAGTTTCTTGGGTCCCTCCCCAGTGTAATCTATGTGGCTTCAAAATTTTGCCACCTAATACTTCACCAAGCAACTGGTCCTGGGTTTTAGACATTATACACTGACAATGCTGAAAGAGAATTGTCATCTGATTATCCTCCAGATTTTATGAATGTTCTGTTAAACTCCGATTTAACAATTTATTTTATTGATTTGATCCGAAGTGTATGAAATTGATGAAAATTTATCTTATAATAAAATTAAAAGAAGAAAAACAGTTTTTAGTTGTATGTATAAAAAAAATGGATAATTTGGAAGTACACACTAATGTTTTAGCATTTTTTAAAAATATGATTAAGTAAAAATAAATTTGACAGTAGCCTGATTTAATGAAAATTTTCTTTGGTTCTATTAACTGTTTGGAATGATATTTTTACGCCTTTAGTTAACAAATTTTATGAATTAATAGCACAGGAAATTTTTAAAAAATAATTAATTTATTTAATGAATGTAACACAGGAAATTTTAAAAAATTAATAAATTTACTTTAATGAATGTTTCAAGTCTGTTATAGACTCGTGTGCAAAATTAAGAGAATTTACAAATTATGTCTATTTTTACTGAAAGTTTTGAACCTAAGGTACTAATTATGTTGTCAAAGAATTATGTAAATGTTCAGAGTCAAATACATAAGCATACATGTGCATGTCTGTGAAGCTATGAAAATTACATTCACTTTAAATGCAAATACAATTAATTAGCAAGATCCATTGTATAGTATTATTATCTAGCACTTTGGATATAACTTCACTTTTACATGTTTTACAGAAATAAAAGTAAATTTATGATAAGTGTTGTAAGCAATTTCTTTATCAAGTTAAAATTAGAACTTTTAAACTCAAGTAGTTATGCAATTTTTTATCAAATAATACTTTACTACATTAGTGAAATATAGAAACGAAGTACAGTGCAATGAATATAGTATATAACATGGTCATAGATACGGTAGAAACATGTGGGTATTATAAGATGTTAAATATAAGTTTGTACTCGAGGAATGTAATCTGTGACTAAATGCTTGGGAAGTCGGACTTTATGCTCACTCTTAGTGGTAGATGTTCAATTAAAGCATCTTGGGGGATGGAACTGAAACCGGAAGAGATTAAAGACTGGAAATGAGTAATGTCATCTGGCAGTTGGTAAACTTGTTTTATGCGATTAATTGAAACTGTAGTATGTTTTCATTTTACATATATAATAAAATTCTTATTATTTCTTTCAACGACTAAATGACGTCAAGTATAAGACAGTGTCAGTGGAGGATTAACTTTGTCAGATCTTAAAAATAAATATGAACAAGTTTTAACGAGGAATTGATCAAAAATTTAGGACTACTGTGTTTAGCAATAAAAATAGGATTTAAAGACATCATTGTTTTAAGAAAACTGTTGGCATATGCAGAGTTTAAAGTCTGGTGTATGACGTCACCAGACCGGATCGGAAGGTAATCTTAATGTTGTGCTATAAACAAGTTGTACAGTTATTTTCACATCCTCCTTAATGGCTAAGTGTATGCTTAAGAGGTTGAGTGGGAGAGGTTTTGTCCATTGTGCTATATTATGTGCTTTAAAAGCTATTTTAAGATGCTGATGGGAGTGTTTGATAATTCCATTTAACTGGGGTTGATATGTAAAGGTTCGAATCCTGTTACACCAAAGCATGCGGATAAGTTCTGTAAAAAGAGTAGATTCAAAATTTTTATCCATGTCAGACGTAAATGTGACAACCAAATCTAGATATCCAGCCATGTATGAAAGCAGGAGCAGTTGTATCTGCAATCATACCGGTTGTTGGAATAAATCCCAACCACCTTGTGAACCAGTCATGCAAAAATGTTTTTCATCAGATGGAGAGACGGCCTAAAAATCTAAATGTATGTAAGCAAAATGAGTATCAGGTTCAGCAAATCTGTAATCTGTGCAAAATGTGTAGCAATTAAATTGAGAGAGGCTAAAATATCGGAATAAGAGAAAAAATGTAAGGTTTTGAAAACTGCTAGCCTAATGTACTGGGAAACACTAGGACAGACATATTTTGGGCATGCAGATGAATATCCTTGAGAGAAAAATAATTTTCCTCTAATTTTAAAGAGGAGGTATTGGGCACTAAATTTGAATTTCTTCTTCGTTGATTGAGCAGCAAATTTTTGGTAATCGAGCGCAGTAGATGAAATGTCACCTGTCTCAATTTGGGATCGTGCATCGACGACAATGTTATCAAAGCCTTTAGTATATTGAATGTAAGTGGTGAACTAGGAGACAAAAATCCAAATGGTGTAATTGGCGAGGACTGCATTTGTCAGAATATTATTACTGAAATGCAAATTTAATGGGTTTCTGATCAGTAAATGACAAAAACCCTCCCTTCAAATATATGCCTAAATTTTTTTCTAAGAGTACATAGCCTTAAAATTCATGGTCATATGTGGACCAATTTGTATTTAGATTTATTTAGTTTAGCTCAATAGAAAGCTATAGAATCCCATTTTTGTTTAGCAAGTTGCATGAAGGAGCTGCCGATTGCTACACTCAACATATTAAGTCACAAACTTAATTGCACACCGGGCATGGGATGCCATAACAAACTTGCTCTAGCGATAGCTTCTTCAGTTGCTTTGAAGGAGAGTGTTGTTTCATCATCTCATTGTAATTGATCAGTAGAAGCTTTGAAGAAAGTACGTCTCTTTTTATTAGTATGGCCTTTGAAGAATTTGACTTAGAGAGCTAGAATGTGAGTAGCTTTAGGAATACTGCTTCTATAAAAATGAAATAAACCCAAGAATCGGTGTAATTGTGTGAGCGTCTGCTGTTGAGGAAAATCTATGATGCATTTTACATGATCATGGAGAGGCTCAATTCCTTTACCAGATCAACTTAAATTCCTGGAAGACTATGGTAGATTGACCCAATTGCAATTTTTGGACATCTACACACTAATTATATTCTTGAAAGTTCAGAACATAGTAGGTTTAAATACTCTATGTGCTCATGTTCATTTTAGAAGCCCATAACTAAATCATCAACAAATGTGTAAAAAAAACAGCAAGTCTAGTTAACTCATGAATAAACTGTTAAAAGATTGAGGAAACATTACAAAAATCAAACTGCATTCTCAAACAGATCATATAGCACATCATTCAGATGTATGGGAATTTGGGGATATGCTTTGATGAGGTCAATATTGACTTAACAGTTGTTTAACATGCAGTTCTGAGGTAAAATCAGCTATACACAGAATAGGATACTTTTGCTATGAAGTTTAATTGCTTATTTAGGAAAGTCTAAATTATAAACATGTTTTTGTAAATATTGTTTTGGTCTTGGAAAGTTTATGGTTTGATCACTGGAAATATTCGAATCACTTTCATCAAGCAGCATCAAATTTTGCTTCCCGCCTAATGGCCTTTTCAGGGAATCATTATATTGCACTGATTATTATTCTTCAGTATTGTTTATGAGACTAACTCTTCAGGAGAACTAGCTCTCATAACAATCTTTTTGATGAATATGGATATCGTGGATATTTCAACTGTAGCGGATCAATTTGTCTGCATAATGTTGTTTAATATAGTGAATGCCAAATAATTTATATCTTTGAAGATTATAAAAACAATCAGAAGTGGAAACATCACTGAAAAGCCGACTTATAAATTTTGTCTAAAAATGTACTTGAAATTGCACTTTGTTTTCCAGTGCTCCTGACCAGAGCGAAAATAATTTATCTTACAAATTTGATATTATAACTTCAACATGAAATTGTTTTAAAATAAATTGAAAAAATTCAAAAGTGCTGTCTTTCCACATTCTTCTCTCAATTTCCCAAGCAATAATGAGGAATTTTTCCTTTCGTAATTTTTATTGAAAAGTTTTGAGGGAATAAAAAGTATAACAAAATTATGTAGATGTTGAAATCTTGTGATAATTTTCTTTACCTCGAGTAAAAACTATTTTTTTACCTGTATTTAATTCGGTATGCAATTCTAATGTAACTATTTTTTACATGTCCTGATGATCCACATGACAAACCCCTATGAAATATTCATTCAAGCGAAAAATATCACCTGGAGCAAACCACCCCCTCTATCTAAGCCACTGATTAAGTGATAAAAAATACAAAATTCTTGATAATTTATTTCAAATGCTTCTTTGTACTCAAAAACTATTTTTTTGTTTTTAGAATTATAAAAATTTATTAGAACTATAAATTATTATCATTATTATTTATTAGAAGTTTTAACTTTATTTTATTTTTAATGATATTTTGGAAAGTTATGTTCTATTGTGAAGCATTTCAAACAAAATATTTTAGAAATATGAAAAACGATTTAAAATAGATACATAACTAAATAATAAAAAATTAAATTTAATAAAAATATATCTGAAAGAGTTAGGATTTCAAGGACCACTCAAAATAAATGTTCTTTTTTTAAGTTTAATGTGGTTTATCAATAGCGATTATGAATAGAATTGGCCCATATGGAATAGTCAAACATATTATAGGATATTGTATGAGTATGTATTTAGACTAACATGGAATGCTATATATCTAATTTAAAAAGTGAAAAATATTTAATGTTTTATATTAAATATATCATGAATTAAATGCATTTTTTTAACATCAATCATATTAAAAAATATAGAAATAATATTTTTAAGAACTGTATCTGTTGCTTTTAAATAGTTAAGTTTGTTAATTAATAACAGACATAAGAAATATGAAAGAACAGTATTTTTTTCTGAATGGCAACAGACTCAAATGAAAAGTGAATTAATGCATTCAATATTATGATTATATTACTTAAAATTATGATTATTATATATAATTCTTTTAATGTTATGCAAAGGGGAATCAGGTTGGGGCCATATGGGATCTGTCCTTGGCAAGTCTATCTGCCTGCTCAGGGAAAAAGAAAATAATAGAAAGAGACAAAAATCCTTATACAGAGCAGGTCAAATACTGATTTTTTGTTAATCCACAAGAATGATTGACAGCATCTCTACTCACTTTCACCGTTGACAGGATGTAAGTACTGCAGTATGTTTCAGTGAAGAAATTTGAACAGCCACAGAATATAATGAACACTATTCAAATATTAATGGATAAAATTTAACTGTAATTAAAAACAAACCTTTATTTACTCCTTTTTTTTTTAAGCCTCAGGTTCTTAACGTACCAATTGAACTAAACCTACAACCATGAACTAGCAAGTCTGCTCTAGGAACACGATTTAAAAATTTAAAACCTTGCTCCACAGAACATCCCAGCTGTTTTTTTTTTTTTTTCTTCCTTGAAATAAGATACCGAACCAAATATCCTGAAGTAGAATTTTCCTGTGATAACCAGGTAACAGATCATCAAAACAACCATCTCTAACTTTTTTTTTATTATGTGATTCACACTTAATGATTTGAGTTCAGTTTAATTGCAAAACAAATACTAGATGCTTATGAGTATCAAAGACTGAATTTAACCTCCCCCCCCCAAGTGTAAACAGAACAGCTGTACTAATGGTTTAACAAAAAAAAAAAAAAAATTTCAAAAAAAAAAATTTCATTCTTGTATTGATTTAAGAATGTATAGAAATGGAAAAATTTATTGGAACACCGAATGCTTAACTCACTTCAAAAATTAATATATGCAGTTTTATTTTTTTAAAAATATGTACTGTACTAAAGAAAGATCTGTTAAGTCAACTTACATTTGTATTAGACACAAAAATATTTTATTCCATATACTCAACCCTCTGTATACTGTAGATATATATGTTAATCAAATACAAATGATCTACCTCTATAACTATCCTATGATAACAGTTAATACATATGTATGGTCCAAGTTGTTGATTAGTCAAGGTAACTTGGTGTGTATTACCTTAATCATTGTCATATCATATAAAAAATGGTAATTTATTAATTCATATAATTATTCTTAGCATAAAGAATATAAAATTTTCTCAGTATCTTGCACAGATCACATATCCTGGAAAATTCTTAAACAAATTTGAAGTAACTGAATAACATTACCACAGATTGAACATAAATTTCAGAAGTTTTTTTACACACCAAAATATACTGAGAAGTAGGTATGTGTCCCATATTAAATTGCTAGTTAATAATTTTAACTATTTACCATGTTCAGATTCTAGGAGAATAAATAAAATCAACCAACTAATAGAAAGAATATCTCTCACAAAATCAAATTAAAATTCACTTCAAAATGCATGGTTCAGAATACTGAATTATTTGTAATTCAATTCTAATGTAAAATATATTAGCATTTAATTGGATATTCTAAATTATGTTCTTTGGTTAATTTCATTTTTAAATTTCCTCACTTTTATACTGAGAAAGTAATGAGTAATGAAGGAAAGTTTTACTTACTAAAATACTTTTAAATAAGATAAAATTTTATGTACATAATATATGTGTGGATAAACATGATTCAGGCGAACTATTTTGAATACAATTCTGATGTGAAATATGGTAGACTTTCTGTCAAAGTAGCAACAATTATTCCTGTGGAATTCTCAAGTAATTGCCACATCTTAATTTAATTGACATCCAGCATTAAAAACGCACTTCAATTTTGTGCTTCTTAAAAATGCTTTTGTCGATTTTTACTATTTTGTTAGGCTCTCCGAATTTACCGAAAGCTTGAATTAGAACACTATGAGAACAGACTTCTCACATGTTAGTTTCAAATCTATTACTGTTTTATGAACCATATTTAGTTGACCATATAGTGTTCATTAATACACACCTTTCTGGTGATAGGATCCAATAACCTTAGGAATAATCTGCCACTTACTATTCTACAGAAAGTAGGTCCCAAATTTTAATCACTTTTTTTAAAGCACATTAAAAAAAAATGTAGCTTTAACAATTTATATTGTTGTTGATAAAAGCAAAATGTGGCTTATCTAGAAGCAACTGAAGTTATATCAAATGAAAGCAAAGATGTGTTACTAGTATGTTATTATGCCACACTTATCCATAATTGTACTGCTTGATGACAATTTCATGACTGACAGAATAATATGCAAGTACTTAACATATTATTACATCTTTTGTTTAATTTAAAAATTTCTTATACTAATTGTACAGAAATTTGATATCATACTTTGAACGTAGTGCCCACACTTGAGGTGAAGAGACGGAGAGATGATAAATAGGAATGACGTATTAAGAAATGTCCTTTGGTTTATACGTATATTTTATATGGATTAATTTGCTAATTAACCTGTAAATAGTGTATTATTAAATATTTATCTTAATCAAGCTTTGACTTAAATATCAATATAGAAAGTGCTTACATATAGAATTTGAAGACAGAATTATGATTTGACGTAGAGCACTTTCGTTTTGATCTTCCCTTCGTTTCATGGTGCATTCTGCGAGCTGGGATAATGAAGAAATAGTATAATGATATTTTGATGATTACTTTTAAGGAATCATGCACGTCAAGATTCGAATGCCATTAAATACATCTGAAAAAGGTAACATTTATTTTCTTTATTTACAATGGAATTGGAAAAGTTGAAAAATGTGAGAGCTAGTGAAAAAGGCTCAAATCAGTAAACTAGGTAACAATGTTAAAGAAAATAAGCTCATGAGTAAGTTGAATTACATTCCAATCGAAGTACAGAAACATTATCTATAAAATTACGTAAACTGACTACAAATAAATTTTATGGTGATCCTTTGAATTGGCTACAATTTATGTGTCAGATCGAAAGTGCAATTGATAAAAATCCAAATTTATCAAAAATAGAAAAATTTATTTAAAAAGCTTTCTTGGTGATTCAGTTGCCAAAGCTATTTCTAGTTTTGCTCTTATTTAAAATAATTACGAAACTGCTCTTGAACTGTTACATTCCAGATTTGGGTAAACGAACATTTAAATTCATTAACATTTAGGACACTCTTATTTCACCAGTTAAAAATGCTCATGTTGTAAACGCACTAAGAAAATTTCTTGAACATATCGAAGTACGGATAAGAAATCTTGAAGCATTAAAAATAGTCTGAATCATACAGAAATATTTTAATGCCTTTAATATTGAAATTTTTTCCGAACGAATTCGTTCTTGACCATAGGAGAAAAATTAAAGATGAAAATTGGGATTTAAAAGATCTATTAGACTTTTGAGAAACGAAATACTCAGCATAGAACGCGGAGCTTTTGTTAATTATAATTCTAAAGAGAAATTTTCACGATTAGAAAAGCCACTACCTTTCAAATCAAAATTTTATTCTGTCAAAACAAGTAAGCAGTCAACAGTTGAATTATTAGCTATGTTAGCAGATTCTCAGCATCTCTTTGCAAAGACAGACTGTGATATTTTCGGTTTGGAAAAGAGAAAAGGGCTTTTGAAAGAACAAGGCAGATGTTTTTAATGTCTGGATAAAAGGCACATTTTATCCAGCTACATTTTACTTACCAAAAAGTAAAATGTAGCTTCTGTAATAAAATTTGGAAGCAATTTGTTAGGTATTAAAATAACAAACAAGAACTATTTATCATACTTGTTCACAAAAATACAAACAGAAACTTTTGTATAGACTAAATAAAAATACATGAAAAGTGCATAGCAAAAATGCATGAGAGAAACACACATGAAAGAATAAATTTTCAAACTGATACCTACTCAAAAAAACTGCATAAACAACAGCAATGGACAACACAGTAGCTACACACAGAAATGGCATTTTTCTTGGATCATTCATTATTAATGAAATTTGGCACATAATCAGTGATAAAAAATTTTCACACATAAAAAGCAGATTTCATCCAAAAATATAATAAAAAATTCAGTAATTAAGGTCAGAAAATATTTTAGCAATCTGTTAGATCAAGAACTTACCAAAATCAGTTTTAATGAATATTCTCAACAAATTGCATCCAATCTCTCAAATAAACTGTGTTAATGTGCAAAACAAATATTAAATAACACAAACAAGAATTAACATATTTACTCAAAAGAGGCATAAAGAAGAGCATCTTCTATGCAAACTAAGTAAAAATGGCACATTTACTTGGAATTTCCTATAACTAAATCAAGTTTCAAGGAGGAATATTCAAAAACCCCGGCTAATAATATGAACTGTAACCTTAACGACCGGGGTGGGAAAAAAAATCGGGGTTGCCAGATTTGGCGCGATTTCGCTTAACTCGGCGACTAGCCCTTAATGTCCAGTCTAGCAAAACATGCGCTACATGAAAATGTTCCGTTTAATTTGAAATGAATTCAGTCACAAATTTACCAGCGCTGTAGAAAGAGAGAAGAAAAAATATACAAGAATTTAATTTTTATATCCACTCAAAAAGCTGCAGGGTGAACAGCAGCAATGTACAACATAGTAGACAATTAAACATAGCATTTTTAACGAATCGACCATTAATAATAAAATTATGCGCATACACCAGATAATCAGCAATAAAATAAAAATTTCCATACATGAACGGCAGATTTTTATTCTAAAATACGTTAACAAATTCAGTAATTAAGATCAGGAAATATTTTACCAATTTGCTAAACCAAGAACTTACCACTTACTTACTTTTAATGCATATTCTCAATAAACAGCACATTACATCAGTCAAACTGCGTTAATTAGCCAGGTATTAAAATAACACAAAAAGAACTAATTATCATATTCACTCAAAAAAGGCATAAAGAAAAAGCCGCAACTTCAAAATAAGTTAAAATGGCACATTTACTTGAAATGTTCTCAGTCCAGAAGTTCACTTGCAAAGTCTACATGTGTAAGAATTTTCAAGGTTACTTAAAAACAACTTGATCAAGTAAGCTCTACACAAGCTAAATGAAAATGATGCATTTATCTAAAAACACGTAATCGGCCAGGAATCTACCAGTACATAAAACAACAAATGAGCAAGAAGAAAACATACATGCAAAAATTACTCTTCATATTTAATAATAAAATGTACGGCAAACACTTAACAGTGAAATAAAAATTTGTTTATTTGATGGACAACCTGAAATTTGCCAACACTGCCATTACACACATCTAAAACAAATTCAAATTAATCAAGCGAAATGTATAAATTTAGGAAACAAGGTATTAAATTAAGGACAATTATATTGCATACTCATCGATGAACAGCACTACATCCTTCTACCGTAATTCCAGAAATAAGAATGAGCAGAGCTGGAGCAAACCGCATGTATTCGTTACCGAGTAACGGGTACAACGGTTGACTCGA
>KK112889.1:700-24581 GCA_000611955.2 Stegodyphus mimosarum
TCTCGAGTTAATTTTCCTACAAGAACACAAGCTTGGCCCTACATCTCCAATCTATGTTGCTAACTACTGTACATATCGCACCAGCAGAGATGTGAACTCGTCACGTGCAAGAGGTGGTGGAACTGCACTTCTAATTAAACGCTGCATCCCTCATTATCATATAACATTACCACAGCTTTTAGCCATAGAGGCCACAGCTATTTCCATCACAACAAACACAGGCACAACATACACATTCGTCTCCACCTATATTCTACCAACGAAACCTGTGGCTGCTGTAGAAGCAGACCTGTGGCTGCTACTAACACTTGGAACACATGTTATTTTGGGTGGAGATTTGAGCGCACGACACCGCGCATGGAACTGCTATACAACTAACTCTTTAGGCAAATTAATTTATAATTTAGTCGGCAAATTCGGCTTTAGCATAGCAGCTCCAGAAACCCCAACACGGTATACTGTTGGTTCAACGGGGATCTTGGATTTCTTCCTTCTCCGAAATACCAGCGCTCCGCTGGATATTTCGGTTTTGGATGAGCTATCCTCAGATCATAACCCGGTTAAAATCATACTTGATATCAGTAGTTGTACCTCAACATACAAAAGAGCCTTTCGTACTAACTGGCATGAATTTGCCAAAGCTCTAAACAACATTCAATACACGATTCCAACGGTACAAGAGAGGGATGACATTGACAGTTTAGTTAGTGAATTCACTAATCAGATACAAAAAGCATTTGAACAATCTAGGACTGAAATCAAGGCCAACAAGGAATATCGTCCAAGGAAAATCAGACTGCTGGTGAGAGAAAGAAACGCTGCCAGACGACAGTTTCAACGTATACGCCATCCTGATGATAAAAGGAAGTTAAATCGCTTATATGAAGCTGTCAAGTCTCTTACTAATGTACATGCACAACACAGCTGGACCAGATATCTTGAATCCCTTTTTGTGGAGGATAATTCTCTGTGGAGAGCGGTGAAAAGGTATACAAAATGCCACACATTCATTCCGTCCCTTAAAGGCCCGCAAAGAATCCACTACACTGAAACTGAGAAAGCATAACTTTTAGCTACGCATCTGGAAACTCAGGTTTGCATTAACAACATTGGTGACACAAACACGGATCACTTCATTTCTAGTTTTCACAACAACTACACAACAAGTCCCTACACAGACAACATCATCACAGTCATGCCGTCGGAGGTCTCTGGATATATCAAGAGATTGAAGAAAAACAAGACCCCTGGATATGATGGAATAACCAATTGCATGATTAAACATTTTCCTCCTAAAACCATATGCTACCTAACAAAGATCATCAATATTATTCTGAAGATGCAACATTTCCCGAAGACCTGGAAGCTTGCCAAAGTGGTTCCACTTCTTAAACCCAATAAGCCTGCGACAGAACCAGCATCATATCGACCAATAAGTCTACTGTCTACGCTAAGCAAAGTGGTGGAAGCAGTTATTCTTAAAAAAGTCAATGAGCATCTGGAGCAGAACAACTCAATTATTCCCTACCAATTCGGTTTCCGTAGTAAGCATTCTACAACTCATCAGCTTTATCGGGTTGTTGAAATGATCACTGGTGGATTTCAACGGAAAAGAGTCACAGGAGGAGTCTTTCTAGACGTCGCTAAGGCCTTCGACCGTGTATGGCTGGATGCCCTTATATACAAATTACACTGTCTGGGTCTCCCAGGCTACATCATTAACATAATTAAATCCTACCTGACCGGTAGACACTTTGTCGTTCACGTATTAGGCACACATTCAACAGCCAGACCCATAAAGGCTGGAGTCCCCCAGGGGTCTCTTTTGGGCCCCACATTATTCAACATATACGTGAACGACATCCCCACCACACCTGACACGACACTCGCAATGTATGCTGATGACACTGCGATCCTCACACAAAGTGCATTTATTGGTTCAGCAATTCAACGATTACAAAACCACTTACAATTACTAGAGACTTGGCTAGTGAAGTGGAAAATCAAGATAAACGTTGATAAAACGGCAGCCATCCTGTTCACCAAAAAAGTGAAAACTCCTAAAAATTTACAGTTATATGGAGAGACCATCCCCTGGGCCAAGCAAGTCCCTTATCTTGGGGTGATCCTCAACAAAAGGTTATCATGGAACCCACACATTACAAGTAGTCTTAAAAAGTTTCGAGTACGTCAAAAAATACTTTACCCCTTAATTTCTCGAAACTCCGTTCTATCTATAGATAATAAGTTACTTATTTATAAATCCTTGTTGCGTTCTATTATTTGTTATGCTTGCCCTGTGTGGGCGTACTCTTGTAAGTCTATTCGCAAAAAACTACAAACAGCGCAGAACAGTGTTCTACGCCAAATAGTATGTGCCCCATGGTACATTAGAAATCAGCGCTTGCATGACGAACTTAAAATTGAATATATTAAAAGTTATTGTTGCCGTCTGGCACGTAAGTTTTTTGAAGGTCTGGGGGATCTTAACAATCCCACCATGACCATTTATGACTATGATGTCAATGATATTGTCAATGTTAGACGCCCTCGGGCTATCTTAAATGTTAATCTTGACTAATGCCTATTACTCTGTTGTAATGACTTGTACGACAATTCTGTTGCATTATTGTATTTTGTATTTATCAAGTGTTATTTGCATTGTATTCCTCTCCTGTTCTATATTTTTATACATTTAATCGGATTGAGTGCACCTCTGTATTCGCATGTTACCTAACATCATGATTTTTTTTTCTTTACGCATATAATTAGTGTGTCACCAGCTCAGCGGCCTTCTCTTTCTAAACAGGCATTTTCGGTTTTTTCGTGGGATTTTGAATGGCTTTATTTACTTTTAAATTTTACTTTTCATAGGGCAAGTTATTGATAATAGCCCCGCCTTCCTTTTGTTTTTACTTACTTTAATTAGTACCTTTCATATATATAATTATATATTTTTAAAAAAATCTATTATTACTTATTTTTAAGTTATTTTGTACTTGCCAATTTATTAGAATCATACTTATGCATTCGATGAGGGGTAGGGTCCTTTGACCCATGCACCCTGGTTTTCGAACCACTCTCCTCGCCATTCTCATCTCAGTAGTTAGTTGTTGTTGTTGCTCTTGTATTAACCGCTGTAAAAAGAGAACTGATGTTTGTTTACTTAATGCTGTTATTGATTGTAGCGATTTCGCTGTGAGATGGATTATTTTATCTGTTTTGAACTGAATTTTTGCTAAACGTTTGAGATATTGTGATACTGTACGAATATCTGTGAAGAAATATTTTAGCATTTTAATTTATTTCTTGTGGAAAGAATAAATTTTTGTTAACTTTTTTTACGACTTGTGCATTCAATATATAACGAACCCGTACGCACGTAACAATATTTTCTTTTACCGCAACAGCGCTCTCTTACCATGAAAAGTTGCAACAATCGAAAATAATATGAATTAGTATAAATATCCACTTCACCGTTTGCCCTGAGAGAAACTCGTTGATTTGAAAAGTGTCGTCAGTAACTTTGAACTAGCTTTGAACGCTAATACAACACAGTATACGACAACTCCACTGCATTCCTCTCTCCGCTCCTTTGAGTTTGTCAGCTTCAGTGGGGTTCTTCACCCTAGCTTCTAAGTTACTTTCTTTCGACATTCTTTTCTGTAATTATTTTTCAATTGTAATTTTATTGTTAGTTTGTTAATTTTATTTATATATATTAATAATTTAAGATTCAGATTGTCTGTATACCTTGTAGCTTTTTTTTAAAAAATTACATATTGCATTTACCATTTTTTATGAAAATTGAGGTCATAGCCTTTTTTTGTAGAGGAAGCACTTTTAATTTTCGGAGGTAATGATAAAATGAATATGTAATCTGGAAGAAAACTTGGAATGCAAAATAATTCAAGTTCTATCAAGATAATGACCCTAAACATACAGCCCTAAATGTTCGCTTGTGGTTATTAAAAAATGTTCTGGAATTGCCAAAACTATTAAATATTCTCTGAACTTAAATCCAGTCGAACATGCAAGGAGTCAACTGAAGAAAAGAATAAGAAAATATGATACTCCTTCGAAAGTTCTACTGAAAGCAATTCTGACGTAGGAATGGAATAAAGGGAAATTCTCATTCTAAAAATTTAGTTGAATCCCCATGCCAAAGTCCATGAAAAGTATCATTATATATATGTGTGTCTGTGTTGTGTGTATGTGTGCATACTCACCCCCTTACGCGGCTTACAAGTCCTTACTTGGCCTTTATTTTCATAATCGTTGGTAGAAGTCATAAACATTCGAAATTTCGAGCATCATTTTTCATCGAAAATATCCATTTTGACTGCTTCCGAATCCATTTCAGCGTTTTGTTTTAGCGTGTCATCTGCACCTACGGACAGAATAAAGGACTGTGTTTTTCAAAAAAGTATTGTAAGAGAGATTCAAAATAAATTCAGAAAGCATTTTCTTTGACTCTGTACTTACGTATGTAACCTATGTACAGACGCGAAAAAAATCTATGTATATATCTCGCATAACTCAAAAACGAGTAGCCTTAAAACTTTGAAATTCTGTATATGGGAAATTATATATATATATATATATATATATATATCCACTCTCTTACCCGACTTGGTGAGATTTGTTTTTTTATAAGTTGGTAAATTGTGAATTTTTTGCTTTAAAAGTGATTGAATTATGTTGCTCTTATGTTTCGGTTAGGGGTTTTATGCCTTTAGTTAATCTGCATGCAGTAGTTGTAGAATTATCAACAGTTTAAAAGTTCAAGTGGTGCTAAGCCTAACGAAGCCACAATTTGTTTACATTTGAAACTCTTAGTAGAATAGTGAATTAAGTTAGTTTGTACACCAACTACAGTGTCTTTTTGCCGAATGGGACCAAACGTAAGCTTTGAATTTTGTGCACCGAAAAATCTGTCTTACTGCCCATTGTCTGAATTGCTTGTTTTGGCATAGAAAATCGAATTTTAATTAAAAAAATATAATCTAAAAAATTTTTTAATTGTATTTGGTGTTTTAGGTTTTTCCGTATTTTACAATTTTTAATTCAGATGTTTTGAATTTTTATATACTTTTGCCTTTTAGAAATGAGAACTGAATTGCTTGAATGAGAAATATGTCTCTAATGAAATCCGAGGAAACACGTTTAAATGAAGTGCAGCAAAAATTTGCGTAATTTAATTGGCCGTATAAAGAAGTCATGTGGTGTCTACATTAGATTTTTATTAAATAGAAACTTTTGTTTAAAGTGTCCGATTAATTATGTGAGTTCATTTTAAGAACTTTTTGAATAAATTATTATTATTATTACCAAAAACGCTTTGTTACTTTTCTCGAAACAAACAGGTTTTAACTAGATGGTCAATAGCAAATAATAATAATAATAATAATAATAATAATAATAATAATAATAATACCATCTAGATTATTGACCATCTAGATTAAAACCTGCTTTTCGGGAAAGTTATTTTGTTAATATTTAGTAACTGATATTTTCAAACCAAACTGGAAAAAACAAGTTTCCGAAAACAAATGTGAGCCACTGTAAATAAGAAAGATTATATAACCAACATTTTAAGTTAGGATGCGGTGTATATACATTATTTTATACAGTTTTATTCATTGTCCGATTGTTTTATACTATTTTATCACCATACATTTAGTTTCTTAAAATATTATTCATATTTTAGTCAAATATTTTATTTTTAAAATAGCAAGAATCAAATAGCAAATGAAGAATCAAAGAGAAAAAATTAGTTTTAAATTACAAAAATAAAATTCTTCCATAAATTTTATGCAAAAAGCTGTTTTTTTCTTCTTAATGCCATATCGGTTTTCCTCAGACATTCTGCAAATATTTTGGAAATAATCCACCACTTTTTTGTTCGCTGTGCATCGCAAACATTTTCGGAACGTCTTGGTATTTCTAAAATTCCTATAAGTAAATGTATCGCCTTCCGTTTCATCAGTATTTGGCCAAAATAAAATACGCAAACGACTTTTAGACTCATTAAAAACCAGTGTAGCTATCCATTCGGGAGGAATATGAGAATTACGGCGCCAGTAATTGAAATGCCAGTAGTCGCTCAGCCGATATAGCGGTTAGTGACTCTGATTGCCATACGATGGGCCATTGTTCATATCCTGATCATGACATGGTTGTAACTGTCCATCTCTTCACAGAACGCAACTGTGGCTACCTAATTAGACGCTTCCATAATGAAATAAACGTAACGAAATTTAAGGTTATGCGCACATTATCGTGAATTATTTGAAAGTATCCCGTCTTCCGCAGCCTTCGATCAATGTTCGTGAAGGTGGTTTAGTGCGGACAACACCTGCTCGGATATTGCTCTTAGTACATCCTCTGTGCTAGGCGTTCATTTTCTACCTGCTTGGCCGTAAATCTGATGCATATCTGCATATGCCTCGTTCGTCTAATCTAACGTGGTATTTGCGAGTGACGTTTAACGCCTGCGAATTCTGCAATGCCTACTAATGAATACTTGCTCGTTGCTTTTATTTTCCCTATACGCATTGGAAATTTGCATACGAGAAAGTTTCTTCTTCTCGACCGCAATGTTCCTAATTTCGCATTTGTTTGGCCGCTCCCTTCGTCGGGCTCATTGTCCTCTCGATGTCTATTTTTGCGATTTTCACCGATTAAGCGTGATTTTTGACCTCATGTTCTACTTTTTCATCTTCTTGGTGCCTACTATCAGCCCTCTGAATTTGTCGGTCGAATTCAGCCGCATCCTGTATATCAGGGTTTCTTAACCTCGTGTTCGCGGGCGCCAATGTGACTGTGAAGCTATTTTTGTGCGCCCGCGACTGTCCGCTATATACTATATCAATATCAACCGTGGCCAGCCACGATTTTTTTGGCGATGTGGCCGCGAGATTCAGCATACTTTCAGAAATAAAATATAAGCCGTAAAATTATTATACTGGCAACAGTGTTTTATTACCACTAGTACTGGTAACACAGTTTTGTCGTATCAGTTGTTATTATCGTTGAAGACCCTCTCATTGAATCTGTTACACATTAAGAATTTTCTCAACGATTTAACTTTTAAAATTGTTTAATTTTTATTTAGGTTTCTCACCCTAAAATGAGTTCCTCGAGCAAAAGGCAACGAATGTATCATTTCAACAGCGATTGGGAAGTAGACTAGGGATTTATCCAGACAAAGGACAAGTGCGTTTGTTTGATTTGCAATATAGTACTGTATCAGTTTTGAAGAAATATAACTTCGAACCCTTTTTCAAGACACATCACAATACTTTCGACGTTGATTATCCGCCTAAAACAGAGTTGAGAAAAAGGGAACATAATCAATTAGGCTCTCTGCCCAGCAAGCGGTTTTTATTAATCTTGCAAATAAAAATAAGAATGCCACAATTGCTTCCTTTAAAATTTCTCATTTGTTGGCAAAAAGGGAAAAACAGCGAATTAATCATGAAGCTCAGACAGCGAATTAATCATGAAAGCATTTCTAACGGGAGCTCATGCGTTGAAGGATTTTGTAATAAGCAGGAAATTATTACAGCAATACAAGATGTGCAGTTATCTAACGATACAACTACTAAGAGAATACAAGTGCTATCAACTAATTTACAAAGTCAATTGAACGATGATATGCAAAAATGTGAATGGTTTTCCTTTCAGTTACACGAGTCCATAGATTTATCTGATACAGCGCAATTGGCAGCATGCATAAGGATGGTTTTAAGCGATTTTAGTGTAAAAGAAGAACTACCAAAATTACTACCAACGCATAGGCAAAGAGGAAAAGATATTTTTAGCATCTAAAATCATGCTAAAGGAAATAATATGCCTTTACAATAATGTTGATAGCATGTATTAGTGGACTGTATATAAATTCATAAAGTCAAGTTGAGAAACTTAACAACATTTATTGTCCTTCATGCACATTAATGCCGCTTAAACGGGCAAAGAAGGGAGTAAGGATTACAATTAACAACTGACTGCCGCTTTGACCGGGCAGAGGAAAAGAGACTCAATGTGGGTTGAGAGCATCCCTATTGCTTACTGATTAGTACTGGGCTCTCGCCACTGACATTACGTGGCGCTGCAAACGTTAAGCCAGTACAAATAGACAGAAATATTCTAACCGAGACAGAACAAATAGGTATCAGCAACAATTACTGATGGGGCTCCATCAATGGTGGGCTGCAATAATGCATTCATATCTCATTGTAAAAGAGATACATCTTTCACGTTCTTCATGAATTATCACTGCATTATTCACCAAGAAGCATTATGTGCTGAAATATTATCCTTTAAGCATGTCATGAATTTAATTATAAAAATAATCAACAAAATTCGAATAAATCCTTTGTCACACAGAATCTATAAATCAGTTATAGAAGAGGGAAATTTTTCAAAATCTGATCTTATTTTACACACAGGCTAAGATGACTGAGTAGGGGTAAAGCTCTCGTCCGATTTTTTAACCTCTAGAAGTGACTTAAAATATTTAATTTTAAAAGGTGAATGTTTCGAACAATTAGGTGACTTTCTCTGGGTGACGGACTTGGCATTTTAAACTGACATTTTCGAAAAATTTAATATTTTAAGCCTTCAACTTCAGGGGAAAAATATAGTGGAAATGGTTTATGCAATTAATAGTTTTAAATCAAAATTACAATTCTGGAAAGAAAATTTATCAAAAAGGTTTCTCGATTATTTTCCACTAATGAAAAACGTCATCGGGGAAAATTCGTTTGATGCAAATTTATTAAGTATTCACCTTCAGAAGCTTTTAGAACAATTCGAAAATAGATTCCATCAATTTTTGATTATTGAGCCAGTGGCTTCATTTTTTGTAAACCCATTCAATCCTCAAATTAATATTTCTGAAGTTACAAATTCCATGAGGAAAATTATTCAGGAAGAAGCATCTTCAATTGAAGATGAGATTTTAAATATTGAGACTGATATTGTATTAAAATCGTGCGGACCTAATGAAAATATTTGGAATCTAGCCGAAGATAAAATATATCCCCTTTTGAAAAAAAGGAGCTTACAAATTAAAATCCTGTCTCGGTTCCACATTTTTAAGTGAATCGTTTTTCTCAAAAATGAACACAATTAAATCAACAATCAGATCGCGACTTAACGATAGCAATCTCGAGGATGCTATAAGGATTGGGAATATCATTTTATACGCCTGGCTTTGAAAAATTAGTAAATAATATGCAATGCCAAAAATCGCATTAAATGTAACTATTTTGAATTTTTTGTTATCTTTTTAATGTAGGATGTTATTTATGATGCTTATGAATGCAATAAAATAAAGAAATACTAAAAACTGTTATACTTTTTTTTTAACTGCGTCCGCCAGCAATTTCTGTTAGTCAGATGTGCCGAGACGGGGAATAAGGTTAAGAACTCCTGCTGTATATTAATAAAAACTTTGTTTATGTTTTTAAAATTAAAAATAACTTATGTAGGAATTTTTCTTCGATGTATTCGTTAGTAATCTGAAAATTTGATATTACATTTTTTTAGCCCAAATGGCGTTAGCCCAGAAGACCTGTTAGTCTCGAAATGGCAATTTGCGTCCAATCACTTTAAATGTCCTAATCACTTTTCACATTTTTGCCACCAATTATTATCATCCTGTATTGAATTTAAAGAAACTAAATAATGAAGAATGTACATGAATGTGTATACGTTTCTCGCATTATGAAAAAACAGCGATACCTAGAGTCATCAAATTTTGAATAGCATAGTCATCCGTTCAAATCTAGAAGCCCGAATTTGGAATTTGTTTTAATGTCTATTTCATCTTTTGTAAAACTTTAATAACTTTTAATTAAAAACTCAAAAATTTCAAAACGAGCAATGGCAACACTGTAAGGAATTAAATATTTGTATCTCTACAGCACGAGAATGTGTATCGGAAATTCTAAAGATATGTCATTTTAAACATTTTTAGCCTAATGGGGCGTTAGCCCAAATGCTCTTGAAACTTGTGTGTGTATATAAATGAAAAAAAAAAAAAGCTCGTTTGGGAGTAATAAAAAATTTCGTTTTTCATAACTTTTCTTTAGTTAAAAATTAAAAATATATTCAACAATCATTATTTGGAATAAAGCTGTTCATTCGCTTGAGTATTTAGTACTTTCGAAACTCATACGATCCAAAATTGCGTAAGCTAAGGAACAACTGTATTTTAATAGAAAATTTCTAAATACCATTGAATAAACAAATTCCTCATAATTCCACTTTCATGAATGTACCCTTACGTTGAGTAGCGAGATCCTAGAATTCTAACAACAGTACCATTATGTATCAAGTGTGTAACTACTTGAAATAACCCCACAGCCCTCAAACGAATCTATTTAATTGTATTTGTGAGGACAAAATAAGTTAGAAAAAGCAACCTGCTTTCCCTCGCCAAAAGAAATTCTTTGCTTGCTTGCTCAAAGAGAAATAAAGATCACAAAAGAAGGAAATCCACTGAGCACCATATGGAAGACTTTGACGGGATAGCATAAAAGTGTAGTGAACGGAAAGGGTTGACAAGAGCATAAAGCCAGTGGACACATTTTAGTGACATTTTGTGCCCGACAATGGAAACATAGTCCAAGTGTTGTTAGGTAAAGATCTGGATGGATGAATAGCGTGAGTTTTCGTAGTTTTGTTCCTGTTCCGTAGCTCTGATGTTCTTAGAAAGAAAATGAAAGCTTCTGCAGAAATACAAAGCAATTCATCTCACATATGCAAGCTTTCCCTTTTCCCAGTTAGAATTATTTTAATAATTTCCCAAAAAGTAAAATATTTGCCTTTGAAACTGATAAACAAAATACAGAATAATGCCTATACTTGATACCAAATGATCATACTTTAATATTCTTTTTGCAAATATATATATAACCCATAAATTGTTTAAAATATGATTATATGTATTGCTATAACTGAAAAACCGAGAATAAGAATTCTAAATATAATTGTTAAGTATTATTTAAGTCTTTACATAAAGCAAAGCTAACTTTACGGATGCCTGTTTCCACAGAAAAGAATTTAGGGAAATACTTCTGTCAAGTGAAAAGTGATAAAATAATATATCTAAAATTATAAAAATAAATTCATACAGCCAAACGATTCCGTACCAAGTGTGTAATATGCAGCTTTAGAAACATCATTTATTAATTAGAACAATACTGAGAATTTGATAAATGTCATCTAATTTCTATAATCTAAAGTACGATTAATTAATAATAGTTGATCATATTATAAATTGAATCTATTTAAAATAATATGAATTATAAATGTTATAGAAATAAAATAACATTAAACCGAAGGGATCGTTAAGACATTTGCTCACTCGTATAGAATAACGGTCCTGACGATCAATCGGATTCATATAAGAGATCAAGATCAAGATCAAGATAGTACTTTCGGTTCAAGGTGTCAACAACTAATGAGTTTTAACCTATATATCAAGTAAGGCCGGAGGCCGCTCACTTTTGCTTAGATAAATCAGAGGTGCTTAGCACCGCGCTCTTGAAACTTGAATGGTCTATGTGGCAAAGTCATACAGGAAGGCAGTCATGAAATTATAAATTGATATACTTTTGTAGATGTAGAAACATTCGAAAAATTTTTGAGCGGGTGCTGGGTGCGTGCTATTTGCAGTGAGGAATTGAGTGACTGAAATGAACATGAGATACGGAGAGGAAGTCAAAATCAAATCACGTAACCTGAGGTCGCATTCTGGTTCGTTGATAAATACTGCTGTATTACTCAAAGTTTTATTAATTTAAGAGTAAATAACTCTTGTAGGCCTATAGTATTGCAATCTACTACATAATAATGATCTAATAACTATGGAGAGGTGAGTTTTATGCTACGTAATTCTTGTTTAATTAGATAGAATTTGATAGAATTAGATTATTCCTTTTTTGGGCGTGGGGGTCACAGGGACCAATCATGTTGCAGGATAATCTGTTAAGCGATTTCAAGACGAAAAATAACAGTCCATAAGGCTATTTCAAATTACTCTTCACAAAGTCCGTAATTTGGCTTTGCCAGATAATAAAAATACACTTAAAACTCAACACAAAAATAGTTAATCATATCACGAATTCTTGAGTATATGAAATGCAATTAAATACTGGGTACTATTTACAATATGTACACTTTCACCACTTTGAGTTGTGATGAATAGAACGTGGTCGCTTAACCAGATTTTCTTCTGTTGGATCATAGTTTGCGAGATTTTTAATAGCATTATATGGTGAATTCTGAACTTGGATAAAGAATTTGTGCGAAATTATTAAGATCTGTTCTTGTATTTCAGGAATCTTCAGGTCTTGATACAGCTGGATATTTCTAATAAACCAGGGTGCTGAGGTTATTGAGCGTAGAATTTTATTCTGTAGATAGCTAAGTTTCTTTCTATGGGTTTTGCAAGCCGTGGCCCAAGTGGGGACTGCGTATAAGAGAATTGGTCGAATAAGCATCAGGTAAAGATTGCGTTTAGTATTCAGATTTAATTTAGAATTTTTCCCTAGAAGCGGGTAAAGAGCCATAAAAGCTGCATTAGCTTTGTTGGTGATATAACTGATGTGTTCTTTGAAAGTGAGCTGTGCATCAATTTCATATAAGAGAGCATTTTACGTATCCTTATATATATATATATATATATATATGCGCACATATACATGTACGTGTGCACACGTACAAAAGCACATATGTACACTGCGGGAAAAGAAAAGGTGGGAGGGACAGTCCTATATCTCCCGTTTTACTGGGCCGATTGACGAAATTCAAATTGCGTCCGACTTAGGATATGTATTAGATTTATATATAGCAGTGTTCTAATATAGGTATTTTGACACAAAATCGGACTTTTTCTGAAATAACATGTCAATTTTTTTCCATATTTCGATTCTACGACACAAATTATGCCTAAATATTAAATTTTATAAAATTTGGTGCAAAATTTACGGAAAAATTCAAAAATTTATCTTGACGTACTTTTTCAGTTTGCGCCAAGAATAATTTACTTTAAGAACTTCTTAATTTATAACAACCTAATATTCCTTTAATTTTTTGCATTGCAGACGGGAGGAAAAAAGTCATCGTTTATATTTTAAAATAATTTTAACAACGTGCGTAACCCACATTTGGCGTTATTATCGCTCAAAAAAAGATGCCAAACTTCAAAACGCGCCAATATGTAATTTCATGTATATCTCAGAAAATTTTGAATAAAAAACTCTAATTTTTTGCAGGTGTGCCTAGAAGTAGACCTACTTTAAGAGGCTGTTAAAAATTTTATAGGTTATAATACAAAAAGTTTTTCGAAAACTTTATAAAAAATATTTAAAAATACAAATTTTAGAAATAAATCATAAAAATGTGCGAATTATATTTGGATTAGACCTAAATTTTGAATTCTGGAAGAAGGAATCAAGTAAGCTTAAGAACAAAAAGATATATTAATAAATATAGATCGAATTCAATTTACATTGGGGAGCTAAAATTTTGAGAGCTAAGTTTTTAAAAACTATTCTTGCGATTTTTACAAAACTTGGCAGTTTGGCATAATTTGAGTCGCATAATCAAAATATGGAAAAAAATTGGCATATCATTTTAGAAAAAGTCTGATTTTGTGTCAAAATACGTATATTAGAACACTGCTATATATAAATCTAATATATATCCTAAGTCGCGTTTTCGAGACATGAAAAACGCAATTTGAATTTCGTCAATCGGCCCAGTAGAACGGGAGATATGGAACCGAACTTTTTATGAAACCGAACTTTTTTTTTTTTTTTTTTTACGCAGTGTATATATAGATGTATAACATATGCCTAAGTAAAATGCTGTCAAAATTTATATAAAATAGTAAATAAAATGAGGGGGCCGTATACATATAGTAGAACACAGAGATAAATTTGAGTCTAAGCAAGTAATATTATAATGCATTAATTATACACATACTATATATATTAAAAACCTAGAATAATTTACCGTTAAAATTCCAGAAAATTTTTAAATGTTTTAAAAAAATATAAACATAAGATTAAATAGAATTTGCAATCCGAACTTTGCGCGCTGATTCCAGTTTAACACTTGTAACAGCTTTAAGCTGAGCACTTGTAATAGGCTTTTAGTTCATGCATAACTCCTCCACAAATAAAATATGTAGAACACTAAACCTTGTATTTAAATCAGGTGTTCAAAATGGCAAAGATAAATGATAGGCGAAAAAATTCTACAGCATCGTAAATTAACTGGTGGAAATTCGTGTTCTCATTTGTTAAAGAAAAAGAATTAAAATTATTCAAGATGTAATTGTTCATTATTTCACTGAATCACTTGCGCATGAGGTTTGCAATAAATTCTTCCTCCCCCTCCTTCTCGAAAAGATTTACTTTCGATTTTGCCAAAACACTAACTCAGCAGATATAAGACAATAAACATCTAGAAAAAAATTATTTTGGGACATTAATTCTTATCAGTAATACTAGGTAAATTCATTGTTTGTTAATATTATTATTCGATATAAATAAATCTGATATGGCCAACACATGACTTTATTGTACGGCCTATTAAATCTTCATCAAAACTTATTTCCTCGAATTATTCTACATCAATTATCCGATCCCTCAAAGCAAGTTAAAAATGCCATAAATATTGCGAATTTTGAAATTAAATATCCCGTCAGTTTTCGTAGTATGAGAATCAAACCTCTTATATTTTTTTCTTTTCTTAGCAAACTGTCCCAGATATAAGTATAGGAACCGGAAAAATTGGAACTTTTAAAATTTAATTGCCAAAACATGAATATTTTCGTCATATGTATATATATTTGGTACCGCCGATAGCAATAAAAATGGAAGGTACACAACTAGATGTTAAAGCAGTGACGTATGTAAAATTTCAACGTTCTACAGTTAATCGTTTTTTTTGAGTTATACGAGATACATATACATACATACGTACGTACTTAGATAAGTACAGATGTCACGAAACAATCCCTTTTAAATCTGTTTTAAATCCATTTTACAACCGGTTTTGGAAAAAGAGTCTTTTATTTTGTCCGTACGTACACATACCATGCGAATAAATCTTCCAAATGAATTCGGGAATGGCCAAAATGGATATTTCCATTGAAATATGATACCCGAAATTTTTCGCAATTACAATACTTCCTTTACTTCGTACAAGGAAGTAAACACAGATTTTGATTGTGGATTTACTATTTCAAGTAAAGATAAAGTAAATTGTCTCTATTTCTGTTCAAAGTTTCTCAAACCTTTCTCTATGTAATTATTCTTCAAACCTTGCGCATACATTCCTAGGCTTATACACACACTGGCCAATGAATTAGAAACCAGAATCAGTATTTTATTGGACCCTCTTTTACACGGATAACTGTTCTGATTCGTTTGGGCATCGAGTCTACATGTTTCTGGTACGTCCAGAGAATACCACGTATTGGCTGTGCAGCTTTTTAGATCTTGTAAATTAGTTGGAAGAGGAGAGTGCTGTCAGATGCGCCTTTCCCCCTATCCCACATATTTTCTATGGGGTTAAGATCCAGATTATGTGGTGGCCAGGGAAGGTATTAGAAGTCAGACTGATGTTCAGCAAACTAATTTTGAACTCTTCTGACTCGATATATAGTTGTATTATCGTCCATGAAGTATCCGTCGCCATCAGGGTAAAAATGAAACATTGCAGGCTGCACTTGATCTGCCAGTATATCTAGGTATGTCATGGCTGTTTGCTTACTCTCGAGGAACAGCAGGGCACCACTTCCATGCCAGCAGAACATGCCCCATGTCATGATACTCCCACCATACCCTTACACACACAGTGCGAGTAAGGGAAGATGTATTCATGGTTTCATGGGGTTCTCGCCCAATTCGACGTCTTCCATCAGTGCAAAATAAGGTGTAGCGTAATTCATCCGATCACATTACCCGTTTCCAATCCTCAGATGTCCAGCGTCTTCTTTCCCGACACCACTGTAAACCCATTCTTGCATGTCGGGCAGAAATGAGTGGTTTTATCACAGGCACCCGTCTATGTATTCATATCCTCGGCAATTCTCTGCGCATGGTTCGAGCTGAGATCTATTAGGAAGAGCCTTGGTTGACGATTTGTGTCTGTTGAAGCATAGTAGAGTCCCTGTTCTACCGTACAATTCATCGGAGACGCTCACTCTCTTGCAAAAACTGTGCTCGAACCGCAGGTACGTTTCCTAGAGATGGACTGTGGGTTCTGATTCCAACTTTTGAAAACCTTTGATATGGCTGCTTTTGGGAACCCAGTCAGGTTCGCTGTTTTCAAAATCGAGACCCCTGCTAAACGGGTACGAACAATAAGCCCTTTTTCAAATGGTGAAAGATCTGTCGTTTTTCCCAGTTTACTTCATTCATAGTGAAAAACACTCTTACATCTTACTTATACTAGCATTCTAACTAAGTGTAACTCACAACACAACAACAAAAAAAAAAAAAAAAAAAAAAAAAAAAAAAAAAAAAAAAAAAACCACCCTACTTTATCCCCAGCCCGCATTCAAATGAAAATCTGAAAGGTTTCTAATTCATTGGCTAGTGCGTGTAGTTAGGATTCTTTTTTAATAAGTTGTAGAAAATTGTGTTTAACCTTTACTTAAGATTTATGATGCCGCGTGTAATAGTATTCTTCAGTGGGCAAGAGGATCTGAGCCACTGTCAATGCTGCCAATATGCACCCAAAATAAAAAGTCTAATTAAAATAATATATGGAAATTATCAGGCAAAAAAGCAAAAAAATGCTGATTTACGGATCGTGCCTAGATTTAAATTTATGTCTCTGCTCTATTTTCTTACGCTACAGAAAGTTCAGTCATGCTAATTTTGGAAGTGGGTCGCTATACAATAACCCACTTTTCTTTCACACACACATAAACAAACAAAAATTTAGATTACCTGATAAAGCTTAATTTTCCTCATTAAAATTCATTATTTAAAGTTTCATAATTGTAAAAATTGCAAGCTAACCGTTTCGTTGCTTTAAAAATAATAGGTTCACTACTATCAGAAATTTCAGAAAGGAGTTCGAGTATCTCATACTTATCGACGAACACAGTTTTCAAAAATACATGTTTTCCACACTTTTGTTCATTTTTCAAATCATAAGCTAATTCACTTGCTAGACGTGAGTAGAATTCTTTATACGTTCGAGTTAACAGCCTGGACAAATATTGATTATTTCTTAATATTCTTATATTTAATTTACAGTCCTTACTTATTACATAATTAGATTATGCTTAATAGTCGTCAGGAAACAATAAAAATATCTTTTTTTACGGGATAACTTTTATTAAGTTTTCTTTCTTATTTTAACAGGAAAATAAGTTTTCTTACCAAAACAATGCATTACAATATAAAATAATATGTCATAACGCAATCTTACTTTTTGGCTAACTTTATTCTCAAATATATTAACTTAATAGTTCTTATAGTTTATTTCTAGGTATATTTATGATAAAGTAGATATTTCTCTAGCTCATGTTTTATTAGTCTCACCTACATGGAAATACCTATATAACTGTAGAAGTCAATCAGAAGATTTTTTTCAATATGACTGGGTGCTCTCAGTGAATGGAAATGATAAAGGGGATTTAAGAAGTTCCGAAATGGAAATTCTAATTCTAAGATAAGAGACAGAAGGAGCGTGAATCGGTGATAGAGTCAAATTCAGGGCCGGCGCCAGAGTCGGTGCAACCGGTGCTGCCGCACCGGGCGGCAGCATTTAGCAGCACCAAAATTTCGGAATCTAGAGAGCATCGACTCAAAAATTTAGAGCTAGCAGATTTTTAGAGTGATGCCCTGGCAAAAGAATTTAGGGGCAAAAAATTTTTAGAATTTAGGGAAGGCCCAGGCAGCAGAATTTATGATCCGCAGAGATTGCACCGGAGGCAAACTACCTAGCACAGGCTTTGTTAAATCCACTCTCTCTCTATATATAAAGAAGAAAGTCTGTTGGTTTGTCCTCCAATAATTCAGTAACTAGCACTATAGCTATCGTCTCCAAACTTTCTACAATACTTTTCTGGGTACTGGAAAAAGTGGACGTCCACGTTTTTCCAAGGAAAAAAATAATAATAATAATAATAATAATAATAATAATAATAAAAATAAATAAATAAATAAATAAATAAAATAAATAAAAAGTAACTAAAATCAGAGATAGTAATTAAAAATTCGCAAAAACGATAATTTTCATTTTTCATTTTCATTTTTCAATTCATTTTTCCGAGTGGCAACAGTCTCGCAAGCTGGAGATGAAAAATCTGCTTCATTTCGAAAGTTGTTGCCACTGCTCGCTTTCAAATCCTAGAGTTTCTTAATAAAAAATTTCCAAGTTTTACGATGAAATAAAAATAGCATTGCCAAACATTAAATACATTATTCCCGATTCCAAAAATTAGTGGGAAGCAATTTCGGCTATTCCCATCTTCGTACCTTTAATCAGCCGAAATATTAATTAAAAACTGAAACGCTAATTTTCACACTCATTTTTCTGAGTGGCAACAGTGTCGCGCGTTGGAGATAAAAATGCTTTATTTTGAAAAGTGGTGCTACTGCTCGCTTTTGTTATGTAATATTGTTTTTTAATTTTGATTATCAGTTATTCACTGTTTCTTAAGTTTGATTTTCAGTAATTGAATTTTATTAATTTGATTTTATTTGTTCAGCTTAAATAATTGTTAGTCCAAAGGGGCTTTGTCTCTGAAGGACTATTGTTTTCGTTTTGCGATTTTGCGTCGGAAACATTAAATGTCGGTTCCCTTTTTAAACTGTTGCCACCAAATATTGCAGCCCTGTATTATATTTAAAGAAATTAAATAATGAAGAATGTGCATAATTGTATGTATGTTTCTCGCATTGTGATAAAATGACGGTACCTAGAACCATCGAATTTTGAAGGACGTAATCCTGCTGCGAATATGGGCATCTGGAAGCCCATATTTAAAATTTGGAATTTGTTTTATTATCGATTTCCTTTTATATAAAACTTTAACGAATTTTTGATTAACAAACTCAAGGATTTCAAAGCGAGCAATGGCAACGTGGTACAGAAAGAGCTTTTTTATCTCCAGCGCGTGAGACTGTGTTTAGGAAATTCTAAAGATATGCTCAGTTTAAAATTATTTGCGATATTGTTCTTTAGCTGAATTTTATGGTTTAAGTGCGTCGTCGAAATTTTTATGTGGGTTCCATATCGCATCAGACTGAGAAATGTATGGTTATGAATCGTATTTTTTGCACCTTTGTTAGAGAAGGATTACAGCGGTGGCGTTCTCTTTGTTATTAGATGCGTTGGTCTCAAGCTAACTTAAATGGTATCAGGTACCGCAAGTTAAAGAAGTAAAAGAGAATTCACAGCGTACTGTCGATGGGAAATTTTTCATGTTCTGGTGTTTCGGCTCCATATGATCTTTGCTGAAAAACGTCAATAAAGCGTGTCGATTTGCATTTCTTTGCTCGTAAGAAATAAAACGGTGCCTTTTTTAAAGCATATTCTATATTGTGTCTTGGTTATGAGAAAAGGATTCCTTGTGATGATAGTTCTGGGAAACGTCAGTGAGTGAGTACAAAAGAGCAGTCAAGGTTAACATAAAGATCAGGATTGCATTAACAAAGAAGGTTTTGCTGTATGTACACTGCGGAAAAAAAAGGGGGGCGGGGCACAGTTCTATATCTCCCGTTCTATTGGGCCGATTAACAAAATTCAAATTGCGTTTTGCATGTCTCGAAAGCGCGACTTAAGATATATATGAGATTTATATATAACATTGCTTTAATATTGTTACGAAAAATTCGGCGGTTGCGCCTGTATGTAAGCTTTCCGGCATAGCACTAGGGTTGCCATAAATTAGTGTATGGTAGAGTTGCCAGATTGGCGACTTTATCGCCCATTTGGCGACCAAATTGGCGATATCCCATGGTCCAATCGGGAAGCTTCTAGAACAACTTCCTGTCGAGATATTTCTCGAAACGTGTGGAACTTAAAGAAAAGCTATATAAACCCTTGCGTTTCTGAGAGCAGTTAGTTGCGAGCAGTCTAGTTAGTTGCAAGATTGTGAAGTATTGTGAAGTTGTTGTTGCAAGTGTGTGATTAATAGTGATGAATTGTGAGAATAGCTGTTTACTGTGAGTGCTAAGCTACGCGAGAGTTTTGTGAACGGAAAGCGATCGAGATAGTGCTTGCCGTGAAGCTACCTTTACAGTATAGCTTGACAGTGTATTGGTGATTGTTCCACGGTGTTTATTATAAGTTTAGTGTTGCCGTGAAGCTACCTTTACACTTACAGCTTGAAGCTGTGTTGCTGATTGTTTCAGCGTATTTATTGTAGATTTTCGACGCTTTTAAAGGTGATTTTGGAACTGTGCTGTAAATAGTGATTCTTGTAAATAAATTGTGCTTTTTATTGTTTTGCATCGTGTTTTCATCGGATACTCTCAAATCCACGAACCCGTATAAACCCAACAATATGTATTTTGACACAAAATCGGACTTTTCTGAAATGACTTGCTGGTTTTTTTTTTCCCATATTTCGATTCTACGTCTCAAATTATGCGTAAATGATAAATTTTGTTTTGAATTTTGTTTAACATTTACGCATAATTTAGGAATTTTACTCAGAAATTTAAAAATTTATATTGGCACATTATTTTCCACTTTGCGCCAAGAATAATTCACTTGGCGAATTTCTTAATTTAGAGCAACCTATTTTCCTTTCCTTTTTTTATTGTACACGAGCAAAAAAAAGTCACGTTCATTACTCTCAAATAATTTTAACAAAGTGCGTAACCCACGTTTGGCGTGGTGTTATTATCGCTTGTAACGAATATGCCAAATTTCAAAACACGCCAGTCTGTAAATTCCTGTATATCTTAGGAAATTTTGAATAAAAAACTCTAATTTTTTACAAGTGTGCCTAGAATGTATCTCCATTAAGATGATGTTAAAAATTTTATAGGTTATAACAATAAAATGCTTTAAAAAAATTTATAAAAATTATTTAAAGATACAAATTTTAAAAATAAGTCATAGAAAATATGCGAATTGTATTTGGATTAAGTCCAAATTTCTAATTCTCGAAGAAGAAATCAAGTAAGTTTAATAAAAAAATCTGATGTGTGCACCACAAGACTTCCTTGTACGGAATATTAAATTATACGCAATTTTTCCTGCCTTTCATTTAAACTTATTTCCTCGAATTTCATTAGAGATATATTTGTCATTCAATTAATTCAATTCTCACTTCGCGACAAGGCAAAAATACATAAACACTCGAAATATCTATATTAAAAATCTGATGTGTATACCACATGACTTCCTTGTAGGAAATACTAAATTATACGCAATTTTCCTGCATTTCATTTAAACATATTGAATTAACTGTTAACGGATTTTGAATTAAATCTGCATCATCGACAGCGCATAGACCACAATAGAATAAGTACACTCTTTAAAGTTCCCTATATTTATTTAGCATAGGGACAGTTCGGCGCTAGGTTCACTTAACAGCGCTACATCTCATTCATTTTATAATTCAGAGTGCACAAAAATGATATCATCTCAAGAATTACCACAAGTTCTATTCAAATACGGTGATAAACAAATCTAAAACGGTGTATAAAAGAAATTAAACAAATTAAAAAAAAAACAGTTTTTCACAGACGATTCAGCGCCGCTTATCTAATGCGCGTGCGCTACTAATTAATTCAGTTCTCACTTTGCGGTGAGGCAAAAATACGCAAAACTTGAAAATATTTTCATTAAAAATTGAAAGATATAGAAAAACATAAAACACCAAGTACAGTTAAAACAATTAAAGAAACCAATTTTTACAGCTAAATTTATAGTTTCTACGCAAAAACAAGCTAATAACTTAAATGGTAATTCCAGAATGAATTAAGCATAATTTAATTCGCAAACTTTGTTGTTGCGAAGCTTAGTTTCTCCAGATTGGCAACAAATCCACTATTCTGCTAAGTTTCAAATGTAAACAAATATTGTGGCTATGGTAATAAAAAATTAGGCTTAGCCGCACTTTACTTTTAAATTGTTAATAATTCCATTGCGTGCAGGTTAACTAAAGGCATGAAATTCTTAACCAGAACAACATAATTCAATCATTTTTAAAGCAAAAAATGCACAATTCACAATTTCTTTTAAACTTATTTCTATAAATATTTTTTTACTTTAAATTGCTTTTTACGAATAAAAATTTGTTAAATATATATATACTTTTGATGTGCCGATTGCAACCAAAATAGGAGGTGCACATCTACATGTTATAGCAGCCCTATATACAAAATTTCAACGTTCTGAGGCTACTCGTTTTTGAGTTATGCGAGATACATACAGACACACATACGTACGTACGAACGTACAGATGCCACTGAAAAATCTCATCAGAATTCATTTTAAATAAGTTTTATAATTTTCTTGGGGATGAGTGCTTTATTTGGTCCTTACGTGCAGATGTCAGTCAATAACATCGTTAAAATGCATTCGATAGCGGTCAAAATGGATATTTTAGTTGAAATTTGATGCACGAAATTTTTCGCGATTACAATACTACCTTTTTACTATGCACAAGGAAGTAAAAAGCGATATTAATAATTATATATCAAATTCAATTGAGGAGCTAAAATTTTGAGGACAAATTTTTTAAGAACTTCTCATACGATTTTTACAAAACTTGGCAGTTAGGCATAATTTGAGTCGTAGAATCGAAATATGGAAAAAAATTGTCATGGCATTTCAGAAAAGGGCCCTATTTCGTGTCAAAATGCTTATATTAGAACACTGCTATATATAAATCTAATATATATCCTAAGTCGCGCTTTCGAGGCATGAAAAAACGCAAATTGAATTTCGTCCATCGGCTCAGTAGAACGGGAGATAAAAAACTGTCCTCTCCACTTTTTTTTTTTTTTTTTTTTTTTTTTTTTTTTTTTTTTTTTTTTTTTGTTTTTAAGGTGTTTCGCTGAACTGTTAGAAAATAAATAAACCATGAATACTTTGCAAAAGCTTAATGGAAAGCTTTACTCGCCTTCCTGAGAGTCAAATATTGCATCCACCAGGTATTGTTTAGGTCACTGCAACATTCTCTTGTCGGACAATTTCCATAGTAAACAACAGATAAAAATATAACGAAAGGAAAACAAAGGAATTCTTCAAAAGGAGGACTGAAATGGTGCCTTTAAGATGGACATAATTAAATTTATATAGCAATATTCCTCCCTCCCCAGTCTGAAGTTTTCTATTTCAATTCTGCATTACTTTCTGATCAACCTGCTATATGGTGGTAGTGGTGATATTTCTTAATAATATACCAGTATCCTCGATATGGATTTTCTCTATTATTATCTATATTTAACTCAAATAGTAATCTTCTTTTTCAAACGGTAGTGTAATTTTTTTTAATTTCCTTACTTATCTGTAATTGTTTCCTTACTGTTTTACTTCATGTATATAATACAGAAAAGACTTTTCTAAATTAAATTCTCTTACTGCACAGAGTTCTAATTTTAGTTAACAGTAAAGATATAGTTTTATCATTTAGCTATAGGAAGTATTATTATTTTTATTTATTTATTTTATAGTAAAATTCCTTCTGAAGGATTAGACTAAAATCAGTCTTCTGTAATCGAATAAATATCCGAAACACACAACGTTTTTACCTGTACCGTAGCATTGCAGTCTCGTTTTTCCAATGAATCTTTTCAGACTACAAACAGAATAAAGCCCGGTTGTTTGCGAATTTCAAAGAAAATTTTACGTTTAGTCCACAAAAAATAAATAA